>CM054820.1:0-249256 GCA_028984105.1 Lavandula angustifolia | reverse complement strand
TTTCGTTTCGTTTTATGGAAATTAATTATGGAAATACGGGCTCTTAGTGTAATATCACAAAATTACAGGGGCCGTATTATGTTTTCCTCAATTTATTGTGTAGTAGATATTGAATATTGACTCCTCTGAACCCTAGTCTCTGCATTTCTCTTGCGCACGCTACATCTGAGGGAATCAAGACAATCAAGAAAACACAGGTACAAGAAAAAGCCGTTACGCTCAAATCTTTCTCAACATCCAATCTAAGATCCTCTTTTAACTGCTTATACAGTCATTTAATTTCATAATCTTAACTGAAAATGCTAATAAAAAGGTTCGAGATTTTGGGGGGCTGGATGATGAAATCAATGGTTATTGTCACGATACATTCATACTCCTATATATATGTGTGTATGTATATATATATATAGAGAGAGAGAGAAGATGGAAATAAGAGATGGATGAATGAGAGTTTGATTTTACTTCCTGAAATAGGTTATATGAAACGAACAAACCGACCAACTGAATGATTTATTTGATGTTATTCTTTGCTGATCAAGCGATCAGTTGCAAATATCTCAGTTGAAAAAACGTCACCATTTAATTAAACTGAAGCTTGTAGGTGTTTCGTAATGTGTGTGTGTGTTTGAGTAGGGAATATTTGTCTTATATTGTTGTGATTTCTTTCCACAATTTTTGTTGAAGGACAGAGTAAAGATGGTATTATCAGAAGAGGAAATCCAACGGCTTTTCAGAATTCGGAAGACGATAATGCAGATGCTAAAGGATAGAGGTTATGTGGTTGGAGATTTTGAGATTGAAATGACGAAGTATCAGTTCCTGCAGAAATATGGTGAGAACATGAAGAGAGAGGACCTTGTTATTAATAAGAACTTGCGGAATAACAGCTCTGGCCAGGTGCGTTTCGTGAAGATTCTTCCTTTTTTAATGTATTGAAAGATTGGATAGTTTAACCAGTGGTTTTTAATTGTGTTGGCTGCAGAATGTTGTGACCAATTACATACGATCGAAAAACAGAAATGCTTTATCTTTAGTGAAATGCTGTCCATGAAATTAGTCAACTGTTTTGATCTTTTTCTCAATGTACAAAATGTGTGTTATCGGTGTGGTTATGGGAGAATAGTTGTGCAAAAGGAAACGATACCAGAGAAAGGAAAGGGGCTGTTTCCTTCTTAATATGCTTTAATTGTATTGTATTTTTATTTCCTAAAGATGGATTTGAATGGTTCATATGCTCAATCTTGTGCGTTCGTCCAACTTACTCCCTCAGTCCTGCTAAAGAAAACCAGTAGTCTATTTTCTTGTTCAAATATGTATGTTCCATATTAAAGAGTATCTCTTGTATGAGGCTGTAAGTGGCATTACATTTTAAAATTTCTCTTCCTCTGAGATCCAACACTAAATTGTCGATGCACTTCCTTATATACAGTGGACTAACATAAGAGATTATAAATTATGTTCTTAAATGAGGAGTTTTAAATAGTAGAGGTATTAGCTTAAGCTATCTTGATGTGTGTTTTTACTGGTGAACAACACAGAGTTGATCTCGTTATTCAAACAAGAAATGGTTTTTTTCCTTTTTATTTTTTGAGATATATGGAAAACAACACTTTTTGAATCGTTGAAAATGCTTTATTCATCATATTTACCAATTTCTTGTTTGTGTCTTTATCGCCAGATATATGTCTTTTTCCCCGAGGAACAGAAAGTTGGTGTTAAGACAATGAAGACTTACACTAACCGCATGAAAGAAGAAGGTGTTCATCGCGCAATCTTAGTGGTACAGCAGAATTTAACCCCATTTGCTCGCACCTGCATAGGTGAAATATCGAGCAAATTTCACTTGGAAGTTTTCCAGGTCATTGTTTTGGCTCTCATTTCATCATGTTTCATATATTTTATCAATATTATCATCTTGTTTCTTTGTAGGATATTGCAATACACTATATTTTCAATATGCATATTATAGTTCAAGAATCTTGGTTAAATGCATATTAGCTTCTACATTTTGACTGTTTGGTAGACTTGATTTTTCTCTAGATAATTTTAATTACCCTTCAGTTTTATGAGGCGCCCCCTTCAAGATCTTGTGTATTCTGTTGAGACATGTATTCAAGTTTTATACCACTAAGATTTGGTTAAATGTATTTGACAGTTACGTATACTTTGGATTTCAAGAAAATTCATGTCTACTTGGTGCAATAGTACAGGAGGCAGAGTTGTTAGTTAACATTAAAGAGCACGTCCTAGTTCCCGAGCATCAGCTGCTTAGTGCTGAAGAAAAAAAGACGCTGCTGGAAAGATACACCGTGAAAGAAACACAGGTTAGTTTTCAATAACTCCCACACTTATAAGCAAGAAGAATTTAATGAATGCTGTAGCATGAAAATAGAGGATTATAATACTTCAATTCCAACTTATTGTCCTGTAAAGTTTAAGTAAACTATTATATATCATAGAAAATTCAACTGCATGTAATTCATCAAGTCGCTGCCGTATGGCTACTTTAGCACAGAAGCAGCTTCTCTTCTTTTCTTTTTTAATGTTAGTTGCTTGACTTTTATATCAAATGCATTTTTCACCCTTCCATGTGCAATCATGTGTCTGTTCTCTGCTGCGTTTGGTTGACCTTTAGCTGTTGGGACCAGCACTATCGTCGTTCTGCATTGAAATTTTATGATCTTTAGCTCTGTAATTTTGTAAAATCTTACGGAGTGCTTTGTAATTAATGGGAAATTAGAACGATGGCACGTAATAACATTCACACCACCATTCTCTTTTGTGTTAACATGATATGCTAAATCATGTTGATCTATGAATCTATCATATGCATCATGTCGAATAGACTTACAATTCAAGAACTAAAACTTTATCGATCCCTTCTCTCCGTTTGAAGCTATCTTGAATTCTTGATGCTTTTGTTGGCAGCTACCTCGTATCCAAATAACTGACCCGATTGCAAGATACTATGGGCTTACGCGTGGACAGGTTGTGAAGATTATACGGCCAAGGAGACTGCCGGGCGTTACGTCACTTACCGGTATGTTGTTTGAATCATGCAAAGCTCTGCACTTGCTGTTGTTGTACCAAAAGAAAAAAAGGAAACTAAAAGCAGGAAGAGATGAGAAGGCATACACAGCTCCCAACTGGAGAATATAGTTATGTGCAATGTTTTGATTGTTTGTTGTTATGATAATCTCAATGAACATCCAATTTGTTGTAATTTTAACTCTTTTCGGGGGGAATTTACTTTTTGCTACTTCATAGTTTCTTCCATTTGTAATTGTAAGACCATGTTTCTATAAGAGCATCTACAGTAGAGATACTTATTTTTAATATCATTTTACAGTTTCTGTCATATCAAACAGTAATCTTACTCCAACCCACAACTTTAAATTCACCATCATGATTACCATTATGATTAAAAGTTACGGGTTTGAATCTTCCTCGTTTTATATCCCAAGCCACCCATAATGCGTTGACTGTCAAACAATTTTGGTGCCATCTTTCATGAAGAAATTTAGCAGGATAAACAGTTGAGGCATTACCAACAAGCAAGAGCACATGGATCAATGAAGTATGCAGTATTGATCAGGTTCTTTTTCTTGTATGAAAAGAAGAAGAAAATGAAAAGTGAGTTGGATTTCCATCATGATATACAAGTGATGAATAAAAGTGGCTATATATCATGATATTCTTAGCACTAAGTCCATTTTTGGTTATTCTTGATTAATCTAAATGTGTTTTCTTATATACATTATTAATTGTGATCCACCACTATGTAATTTAATTTTTGCTCTTACCTTTTTGGGAGTTTTTATGTATTTGTTTAAGCATGTACGGCCAAAAAGATATGGGTAGAATAGATAAAACATAGCAAAATTGGGTACAAATCTCTTATCTTTTGTGTATTTTAATACGCGTATATGGTACATTGTTTTCAATACATTCAAAGAGTAATCCGGCATCACAAATTTCCGTGTTTCCGCACATTTGGATAATGAAATACGAAATCAGAATAGAGTAGACAATGAAATACGAAATTAAAAAATGGTACACATAAAATTAAAAATTGCATTTTGAAATGTTATAGAGTAGATTTGGTGATGAGATGTGGGAGACAGCAGAAGCACACTAGATGGTGCATGTGCAAGTGAAATGGACCACTTAGAGGAAAAAGCGCGTTTCTTTTTTTTTTTGGCTATCTAATCTTAATAGTGTAAAAGCGCACTTCGCTATTGAGTAGCGCCTATAAATACCCTACAAATCCCATGCAGTTTCATTCATTCATCGGTGTGGGATTGGTTTTCTTAGTAAATGACTCCAAAGAGAGTTTTTAGTGTTGTTTTCTTTGTTCTGTTGGGTGTGGCGATATGCTCTGCTAGGAATATTCTAGAAGATAGAAACTACTATCCTAATGGTTACGGCGGCGCTGGTGGTGGAGGAGGAGGACATGGTGGTGGAGGAGGAGCGGGTGGGGCTGTGGCGGAGCATGGGGGATATGCTAGTGGTGGAGGAAGTGGTGTAGGAGGTGGGGAGGGGTATGGTGGTGGTGGTGGAGAGCATGGCGGTGGAGGTGGTGGTGGAGGAGGGAATGGTGGTGGCGGAGGAGGTGGGTATGCTGGTGGTGGGGAGCATGGTGGTGGGTATGGAAGTGGGGGTGGGAAGGGAGGTGGTGGGGGGTATGGTGGTGGAGTGAATGGAGGTGGAGGCGGTGGAGGAGGAGGTGGCGGCGGCGGCGGTGCTGCTGGAGGTGGAGGAGGAGGTGGTAGTGCTGGTGGGTATGGTGGAGGTGAAGGAGGAGGTACCGGAGGTGGGTATGCGGCGGATGGAGGATACGGCGGCGGTGGTGGGCATGGCGGCGGTGGTGGAGCTGGGTCGGCCGAAGGAGCGGGTGCCGGTGGTTATGGCAGTGGTGGAGGTGCAGGAAGTGGTGCTGGAGGAGCGGCTCATGGAGGAGCTTACGGCGGTGGTGAAGGAGGGGGAGCTGGCGGCGGCGGTGGATATGCCGGTGGGGCTGGAGGATCGGCGGCGGGGGGATATGGTAGTGGTGAAGGTGCTGGCGGCGGCGGTGGTTATGCTGGTGGGGCTGGGGCTGCTGCAGGAGGCGGCGGACATGGTGGTGGTTCCGGCGCCGGCGGTGGTTATGCCGGTGGGGAAGGGTCTGTTGCGGGAGGTGGTGGACATGGCGGTGGTGGAGGTGCTGGAGGAGGTTATGCCGGCGGAGGTGGCGCACATGCAGGTGGGTATGGGGCTGGCTCCGGCGGCGGAGAAGGCGGAGGTCACGGCGGCTATGCTCCCTAGACGTGGATGTATAATCATCCAAAGTTGGGTAATTATGGTTATTAATTGATTACTAATGTTGTTTTAAAAAATAATTGTATGTTAAGTTGCCAATTAAATGTTTGATGTGGCACATTTTTAGTTGAATTAATATTATTGCCATGTCAAATCTTAATGAATTAATATTTATTTTCTTAATAACATTTGAATGTATTTTGTAGTTGGATTTTTTTTCCCTGATGATGAGGGTAACTCTGCTCCTGTACAATATCATGCAAATTACACAAGAGAGTTAAACCACCTTAAGCTAAATATAGGTGACAAATTTACATATAGCAGTTCCAGTAGAATTTGAACCTATGACATTTCGGTCCCGGCCCACCCACCTTCACAGCTAGTTTTACGTTGCATGGATGATAGCAAAAATAGAATTATGAGTCTCCCTTCATTTGCCATATAATCCACATAAATCTTAAATTCAAAATGAGTTTGATTGATACCGTACAAGACAAACATGCTAGGCCTAATAATTGTTATCTATCAAATCTCACAATTTTAAATTGTTATCTATTAGGAATCAATTCAAACTTAAAATAGGGTGAAATCCATAAATTTAGAGATACAAATTTATAATTTTAATAAATGAACCAGGAAAGACAAATAATAAAAGCAGAATTCAATACTCCCAGATGGAAACCGTTTAAAAAATGGTTTTTTAAAAATTTTAGTCCTAGAGAAATAATAAATATACAAGAAGAATTTTATAAATTATGTAAAAAAGAAAATAAAATTATATTTTTTGTTCCATGGTTTGTATCTACATATGTAGAACAATATATCTCAATTTTAGAAAGAAATTACAAATTAAAAAATGGTGAAGTACTTAGTCAAGTATATCCACCACAACAATCTTTTCAAATAGAAAAGAATGGAAAAATTCATAATTTCTTAGCTTTTGCAAAATTATTAGAAGATAATACACTTCCAATAACTTGTAAAGAAATAAATTTTTTAATAGAGCAAAATAATTATTTAAGTCTTTATTTTAATATTTTAGGGGAATGTGCTTAATAACTCTTCAAGATAGAGTTAAAAATATATTAGAAATAATAACTAATAAGGTTATAATAGAAAAACCTGAAAAAGAAAAAGAGGTTCAAATAGCGAATCCTACAATTCAACCTCCGCCATAAATAGTAGGTTTTAAATTAAAACCTATGAAAGAATTTGAAGAATTTTTAGAAGAAAAGTTTAAAAATTTAAAAATTAGTACGCTTGATAAAAGATTAAAAGAAAAATTAGTTGATAATCCAAATCATAGACAAGTTTATCAAGAAGAGATTAATAAAATTTCAAAACGGGCAGATAAGCCAACCACAAGTAAATATTATTATCCTAGACCAACTCCGGCAGATGTTTTAATAGAAGAACAAAATGATATTATATCTAATAGTTATAGTGGCAATCATATATATGAGTGGAATATTGATGGATTTGTTAATCAACAAATTCATAATACAATCCATAGGATGTTAATGTATTGTACAATATGTAAAAATAATGGAAACACGGATAAGCAAATTGCTAAAATGATAATAGCAGGATTTCTTGGCCAACTAAAAGTGGTGGGATAATTATTTATCTCAAAAGGATAGAGATAATATTCTTAACACAATAAAAGTTGAAAATAATATTACTAGATAAGATGCAGTTTATACACTGGTTATTAATATTGTAGAACATTTTACGGGAAGATATACAGAAAATAGTTAAAATATTAGGACACTATTACAAAATCTTAGGTGTAAAACACGATGCATTTTAGGTGGTATAAAGACATCTTTCTTAAGTAGAGTCATGGAACTTCCCGAATGTAATAAGGACTCATTGAAAATCTAAGTTTATAGATGGTCTTCTGGTTTATTTCTTTGAAAGAGTTAAAAAAGTATTCAAGACAAAATTATAATAATATACCTTATGAAAATTACTCATATGGAAAATTAATAGGAACATGTGTACAAGAAGGATTAAATCTTTGTAATGAAATTAAACTTAATCAGCAAATGAAACGTCAAAATCTAGTTGAAAAAAGACAATTAGGTCATTTTTGTGATCAATTTGCAATTGAAAAAATCTCTTCTACTAATAATAAAAATAAGAAAGTTTGGAAAGATAATAAACCTCGATATAAGAAGAGAAAAATTTCTAAAAAGAAATATGAAGAAAATAGGCAAAAGAAGTATAATTGAGCCCAAAATAAATGGGAAAAGATGCAGAAAATAATCTGTAGGAAATGTGGTAAATATGGTCATTATGCTAGAAATTGTTGGACTAAAAGAAAGATTAATAATCTTAATTTAGACGAAAATATGAAAGATATTCTTTCAAAAATATTATTAAATTCAGAATCATAATATGAAGATACTAGTGATACTAGTACAGATACAGAATCTAATACAGAATTAGATGCACTAGAAAATGAGTCCATAATGTCGAACTCAGAGTCAGAATGTTTGCTTGTCAATTAGGACAACCATGTATCAGAAAAGATAATGAACAAAAGAGTGATATTGAATGAAAAGAATTTTATAATATTCTTTCACAATTTCAAAATTTAAATATAAATGTTTTAAATCACGATAATATTATGGAATTATTAAAATTAGTTAAAGATCCAGAATTAAGATCTAGTGGAAAATACACCTAGCACTTCTCAGAATAATATATCTGAGGAAGATAAGATATATGAGAAGCCTATGAATCCAGAAGGCCCCTATATGATGTCTGAAGTTTATAACCGAATGAGACAGAAAAAATTAGAAGAAAATCCTACTTCTACAAAAGATTTAGTTATTGAAATTAATAATCTTAAAGAAGAAATAAAATTATTAAGAAAAGAAAATAAAAATTTAGATTATAGAGTCTCTAAATTAGAAAATGTGACTGATAAAATTAGACCTCAGACACAAGAATTTGAAGACAATTTAAAAGGCAATTTTCTTTCTACATTAGAAATGGTTATATCACAAAAATGGTATACAAAAATTACCCTTTTAATTGATAATTATTATTCGAAAGAATTTATTGCTTTAGTTGATAGTGGAGAAGATATGAATGTTATACAAGAAGGTCTTATCCCTACTAGGTATTTTGAAAAAACTACCCAAAAAATTATCTCATGCAAGGGGTAGTAGATTAAATATAAATTATAAATTGCCAATAGCAAATGTATGTATTAATAAAAAATGCATACAAACAAGTTTTTTGCTTGTTAAGGATATTGCTAATCAAGTTATACTTGGAACACCATTTATTACAAAAATTTATCCTTTTAAAAGAGTTGATAAAGAAGGAATTATAGGTACATTCCAAGGAAATGATATTTTCTTAAAATTTGTTCTCGAACCTTTCACAAAGGTTTTACATGAAATTTATGATAATATTTCTCAAAAAGAAAATCAATTATATTTTCTTAAACAAGAATTAAATTTTCTTACTATTGAAGAAAAACTTCAAAATCCTAAATTAAAGGATAAAATTGAGCTCGGTTAAAAATCAATTTTCAATAGAAATTTGTAATGATCATCCTAATGCATTTTGGGATAGGAAAAAACATATAGTTTCACTCCCTTATGAAGAAAATTTTAATGAATCCAAAAATTCCAACAAAAGGCTAGGCCGTGTCAAATGAATTCGAATATTTAGAGTTGTGTAAAAAAGAAATTGAATCATTATTGCAAAAGGGATTAATAAATCCTTCAAAATCACCTTGGTCATGTAATGCTTTCTATGTTAATAAACATAGTGAGCAAGAAAGAGGGGCACCTAGATTAGTTATAAATTATAAGCCTCTCGAATAAGGTTTTAAAATGGATTAGATATCCTATTTCTAATAAAAAAAAGATTTATTGGATATATTATATGATTCTATTATATTTTCAAAATTTGATTTAAAGTCGGGATATTGGCAAATTCGTGATTGATAAGTCGACAAGTATAAAAACTCGCCTTTAATGTTCCAATAGGACAGTTTGAATGGAATGTAATGCCATTTGGATTGAAAAATGCTCCTTCCGAATTTTTGAAAAGGGCTTCGACCGTGCTTTCATCATTCACACGTTAACTTTTATCTTGATTACCGAGGTCCAGTGGTAGACAATTGCGCTATGTTCTCTTCTTTTCGTGAATTATGGAGACAACCGGACACTACGCTCATCATTGACACGTTCTTTTGTCATGATTGATACTCACGCGAGAGACAATTACCGCTCTGCTCTCTCTATTTGTAATTATGGCCACAAACTTGCAGACACTTTCTGCTTATCATTGACACGTTATTTTGTCATGAGTGACACGTGCTTGACAATAGAGACAATTGACACTCTACTCTCCATATTAATTATGACTTAAACATGACACTCTACTCATCATTGACACGTTCTTTTGTTATGATTGACACAAACAACATGAACAATTGATATTTTTTTCACAAACAATTGACACTTTTTTCCGAAATTAAATCGCATTTTTTTCAAAAATAATTGATAGTCAATAAATGATACTTTATTTAAATAAAAAATAATACTTTTGTTTGTTATGATTGACACTTTGGATAAATAACAAACGACACATTTATTCATTACAAATGACACGCATTCCTTACCAAAAAATTGGAAAAAATAAAAAAATTTATTTGTTACGATTACACACTTTTGTTTATTGGCAATTGATACTTTCGTATGCCAAAGTGACACGTCCGTCATGAAAATAAATGGGAAAAAACGGAAAAAAAAAAATTTAATTAAAAAAAAAATTGTTTGTTGCGATTGACACTTTTGTTTGTTACGATTGATACTTAGGTATGGCAAAGAGTGACACGTCAAGTCTTAAAATAAAGAGGAAAAAAAACGTAAAAAAAAAAAAAATTATAAAAAATTAAAAAAAATTAAAAAATAAAAAAATAAAAAATGATTAATAATGTACATGACGACATCCCGGTCAACACGGGGTCCCGCACAATGAAATAACCTTAACAATAGCCTAATTGTTTGAAAATGGCAGGGTCACCGAAAAGACTTGGATTGAGTGCTGTGGCCAGAAAGAGGACACAAGGGTTTGGCGTCAAAGCACAAGTTTTTGCCAATTCAAAATTACAAGTTCGGCCTAAGTTGAAATTAAATTTACATTTTCTTAGAGGACGAAATAGCAAATTTAACGAGAAGGTATAATAACACTATAACCACAATTTTGTAGATAGAAAATATATATACAAATTTATATGAACTATACACAATTGGAGAGGGGGTCCACCACCCCTTTGTGGCCCCCTAGTTGTTGGCATTATGAAACTTGCCTCTTATATTAATTTAAATGATATTACATGAAAGTAACTAAGATGTATCCTCATAAGTCATAGAGGTGTTTCCGATTTTCCCTTTAAAATATATTATATTATTTATTTATTCGAAAGTTTTTATAAGTAGTACTCCCTCCGTCCCATGTAAAGTATAATCTTTTTATGAGGCACGGAGATTAAGAAATTTTTATTGTATGGTATGTGTTGTTTGATTTTTGAGTTGTTAATTTTGATTTACACATTATTTGATTTTTTTAGAAACACGACACTTTCTATAGGACAACCCAAAAAGGAAAATAAGACACTTTTTGTGGGACTGAGAGAGTATTATATAATTGGATCTTATTACATATGATAAAGCCAACCATATTTCAAATATAAAATAATAATAAGTAGAATATCATAAATCCATAAAGGATTTGCACCTCAACAAATCCATAACTATATTAACCTCATATAATGGTAAAATATAACCCCACGGTCTCATTTAACTTGTCCTGTTTTCCTTTTCGGACTATCCCATTTTACTTGTCCCATTTTCTAAGAAGAAAAATAATACTACATAAACTTTCATTTTTTTTCTTTACGGGACCAGTTCATCTACACACAACCAATCATTCATCTTAATATTAGTGGCGAAAAAAAATGAGACAAATTAAATTAGACGGAGGAAACAGTATTTATTGAAATTAAAATTTTAGAATTAAAAATTCAAACGTATTCATTTTGTTTAAAACCCGTATCTAACCATCAATCAAAATATTGAGTGAATTATTCAGAATTTAAATTCGATTCCAATACCAACCAAATGCCCCTAAAACATTAGTGAATTATTTCGAATTTGAATCCGATTCCAATGTGAACCAAACGCCCCCTAAAAATCTCAAAAAACCTCGCGACATGCATTAATTCCATTCTACAAAAACCATGGTGTCGAATTGAAAACGTACAGTTCCATTGGCCGCTAAATGCAATATTAATGTTTATCAGGACCACTTCGCAAAAAAGTAACCAGCCACTGAAAGACGCACAAAATCTTGACCATACGATAAACCCAATAACTGATCTCCACGTCACCGATCCTTTAAAATCTTCTGTAAATATACATCACGTAATTCGCCGAGTGCATTGCACCTAAACCGCACAATAACTCCCCAAAGTCGAGTCCCTTATATTTGGAACGGGTTCGCTTCTCGCACTCTCCAATTTCTAAAATCCTCCACGCTCATCCGCACGCCTCTCCCGCTTTCTCTCTCTTTCTCTCTCACACACTCACGCACTATTCTCTCTCTCTCTAAGAAAACAAAATCAAAACCGGCCTCCGCCCGCCTCCAGCAAACGCGACTCTTTTCTCTCTCTAGAAAGCGAAAAAGAATTATTCCGAAACTGATCCAAATAACGAAACTGACCCCAAAATAATTAAAAAATAGCCCCAAATTTTTTTAGCCCCAAAACCGAATAGAAACCCTAACCCTAGCCGCACCATAGAAGAAGGCAGACGCGTTTAATCTCTCTTCTCCTCCACTCCTCCCTCCTAATCTCGGTACGAATCTGTATTCTCTGCGGGCTGAATTTGAATTTTGGATAGCGTTAGATAGGATAGATAGTGTTTAGGGTTTGCCGTCGTGGGAATGGGATGCTTCGAGGCCGGTGGTAGTGGAATTGGATGGTGGGCGCGATGACCGGCGGCGGCAGATGCCAGAGGCGGAGGAAATCCATGGCAGGTGGGAGGGGCACCGCCAAAGCGAAGAAAATTGATACGAATTGCAGCAGACCTATTGTGAAGCAGGAAATTACGGAAAAGCCCCCGCATTCCTCAAAAATTACGAAACTGCCCCCAACTTGTAGAGTTGATATTGATTTGTTTACACAAGCTCGTAAGGCACTCTCGTTTCGTTCCCCTTTCGATTCAGAGGACTCCCAGGTGCCTCCCGCGTTTGTTTCCAGTGCGAATAGTTTACCTAGTGGTGTGTCGCATTTGTTGAGCAGGCAATCAGATAGTAGGAAGCGACACAAGAAATTGCATTCAAACACAGAGCATAAGTCTTCGACTCCAGGGAAGTCTCGGGGAAGCAACTTTTGGGCTCAGAATGAGGAATATTTTCGAGAACTGACTGTTGAGGATGTCGAGAGGCTTGAAAGGGTTTCAAGAGCTGGGCGTTCGAGTAATGAGAAGTATTTCTTAATCCCATCCTTCAATAATGATGAAAATTTGTGTGATAGATATGGCATGATTAATGGGATGCTTGCAAGAGCTGGCGAGGAGGAAAGCTTGAATATGGAAAATGGTGTTAAGTTGAACCTTGGTGCGAAGCTCGAGCAAGATGAGAATGGGCCTTGTTCTATGGATGTGGATGATGATCTAGTAGAAAGAAAAGAGTTGGAAAATAATGAAGAAAGTCATTCAGAAAAAAAATTGAACAGTAAGAATGTGTGTACTTCATTTAGTGGTGTAGAGTGGATTTTAGGTTCTAGGAGCAAGATTTATTTGGCATCAGAGAGACCCTCCAAGAAACGGAAGCTTTTAGGTAGAGATGCTGGTTTGGAGAAGCTCCTTGTGGCACGTCCGGTGGAAGGGGAAAATGCATGCCATTATTGTAGTTATGGTGACATGGGTAACCCCTTGAATCTATTGATTAAGTGTTCTTCCTGTGGGATGGTTGTCCATCAAAGGTGTTATGGAGTTCAAGAAGATGTAGATAGTTCGTGGTTATGTTCTTGGTGTAAATGGAAAGATATTATGGACTTGAGTGTTGACAAACCATGTTTGCTTTGTCCAAAGCAAGGTGGTGCCCTGAAGCCTGTGCGAAAAAAGGGGCCTGGTGAGAATGAGGAGTCTAAGGCGGAGTTCGCTCATTTATTTTGTTGCCAGTGGATACCTGAGGTTTATCTGGATAATATTCGAATAATGGAGCCTATCATGAATATGAATGAATTGAAGGACACGAGAAGGAAGTTAATTTGTTATTTGTGCAAGGTTAAGTATGGCGCCTGTGTCAGGTGCAGTAATGGTATGTTTTAATGCTTTCTTATGTTACATATCACTACATTTCTTTGTTAGATGGCAGGATGAAGAATGTTATGCTTTTTGTAATCTATTGCTACTTATAAGTTATTATATTAGGCTACAGGACTCATTGATCGCTTGTTTTATCATGCTATATTTATTTTCATGTATTTGATTTATCCAATAAAGTTCTTTCATGTTCTAAGCTCTTCTAAATTGGTATCACTGCATGAGACAACAGAACTTGGTGGCTAGAGTTATATCTGTCGTTTAAAATTTAAATCTGTCCAATGCGGCACTTAAACATGCCCTATGGAAATTCATACACATGTAATGAAAAATGACGGCGCACATCACCTCTAGATATTGAACTTACTACTTAAATTACTATTTGTTTAATTCTTGAGTAACATTTTGAGGTGCTTAAGAACATCAAGCTGGGGTTAATGTGTTCCCGTTTTCTTCTAGGATTTATGACTATAGTTGTTTTCAGATAACATCATTGGCAAACTTCTGAATTGTCAACTTTATACGAAATTAAATGTTTCAAATAGGAGAAGTGTAGGCTTTTCATCCATTAAGAAATAACCTATTAACGTGGTAACCCTGCTTCACTCCATTATTCTTCCTCATTGCTAAATGTGCTTATTTCCACTGTCCCACCCTTACACAGTTGTATTGATGAAGATAGTTTATTGGATTGGTAAATAAAGGGAAGTTGCATATTCTTGGCAGTGGAGAGTGGATATATTCTGTCTGGAGTCCTTTCCCATAGTAAAGTACGAATAAAGCAAAATTTCTGCCAATAATGTAAGATTACACTGTAGAAAGAAGCTGCATGATTTTCTAATCTGTTCTCCATAGACAATATCTCCGGACCATAATTTACCATTTAGTTTGTTATATATACATATACATTTATGTACATATATATTAAGAATCAATTGTCATGCTTTCCGGAGCTTTAAAATTCTCAACGCAATGAGGACTTGAATACATTTATATTAAGAATCAATTATAATATGCCTCCCAGAGCTTCATAATCCTCAATACAACCAGGGGTTCAATTAATGATGAATAAACATTGGGGATGACTTGCATGATGGTCCTTAAACATTTCCTGTGTGGTTGAAGCTCAACTAGTTTAGTGACTGGCTTTCTAGTTTTCTGATGTACTGTTGGAACTAAATACAAAATAACTTTATATGTGGAATGGACTGGAATAGTTGGCACTCTGTTTAAGGGGTGTTGTTAGGTACTTATTATCTTTATGGTCTTTAGAACCATTTAAAAGGCTTATATTCTGGAATCATCTTATACTATGAATGCTTTCTTATTGGCATTAATTATGTTTGTCTGTTTGTGTTCTATTTTCTTTATCCAGGTGATGGTATGCTAAATAATCTTTTTATTTTGGTTTTTGTTAGGATCTTGCAGGACGTCCTTCCATCCTATTTGTGCTAGGGAAGCAAAACACAGAATGGAGATATGGGGCAAGATTGGATCTGAAGAGGTTTTTCTCTTTTTGGTCTATATGACTGACAATTTGTCCACTTACTGTTACAAACTTCAATGGAAATATTGACATGATAATCGTGAATGTTTTTGACATTTTTGGAATTTTTGTCAGTATGTGTGGGTGTCTTTCATTGGTTATTGCTTCTAGGTTCTTCATGCTGTCACGCTCAGACTACTCTATTTTCTTCCATTAATATTGATCCATGTAATATCTTTTAGGTTGAGTTACGTGCTTTTTGCTTAAAACATTCAGAAGTCCAGTGTGATGTTGGCTGTCAAGGTACTGGGGACAGTTCATTGACAGGTGAGTATGCTCTTTGTTTTAGAAAGTATTAGAGATATCATTAACCAATGACCATAAATTTATTACTTGAGCAACAATAGCCAAGAACGGTCTATGAATCTGTAATTTTCTCTGAAACAGATGATTTATATATCCGCAAGCTGCATGACATTGTATTAGATGGAGAGGACGTGCTAGATGATACAAGTTCTGACTCTCGTCCAGAAAATGGAGTTGCACTTCGTCCTGTTCTCCGTTCGGCAGATAGGAATAGCAATGGTGATGCCAATGATTGCAGTCCTCTCAATTTCTCCATGATCCTGAAAAAGGTATTGGAGAATTAACAAGAGAATATTTGTTGTTTCTTTATTCTATTTCCCGTTTTTGGACCTGTTCTTACTTGATGTATTTTAAATTTTTTACGCCAGTTGATTGATCTTGGGAAAGTCAATGCTAAAGATCTGGCGTCGGATATCGGTGTTTCAGCCGATTCCTTGAATGCAGTACTCGCTGTAATGTTTCAGTTATAATGGCTTCCTTTCTACTATATTTCTGGTTTTGGTGAATGACTGAAAATGCAATGCTGGTTGCTGTTTTCTTTTTTATTTTTGTAAATATGCCGTGTGGCACCAGTTAAGATATTTTTTTTTCTTCACACCAATTATTTATTGTTTATTTTGACCTTACTGGCTCTACTTTCTTGCTTACTTTCATTTCTTTGATCTTATTTTTCTTTATGCAGGAAGATAATATGGTCCCTGAGTTGCAATATAAATTAGTGAAATGGTTGAAAACTCATGTTCATATTGGCAACCTAAAGAAGACTTTGAAAGTGATTTGTAGATCATATTTAGGACCAAAGTCATTGTCAGATGTAGATGAAGATGTTGATGCTCCAGTAGAGGAGTTTGGTATTTCTGATGCTGTTCCAGTTAAATCTGTGCCACCTAAGAGAAGAACCAAAATCACTCTAAGGACTCCGAAAGATGACAAGTCGTGCCTCTCAACAGACAAGATTCATGAACAAACAACTAAGGGTGATACTAGTTTGTCTCTTCTTGTTGAAGAACACTGTGGAAATGCACCCAATGAGTCCCCATCTGATATGAATGAGAAGGTATGGTTATTTTCTTGTAATGTATGTATATATATGTATAAATCCTGGTTTCATGTGGTCAGAACTTTTATTTTGCTATTTATTACCGTTTTATCTCCTGTGACAAAATTCTCAAAGTTCTGGTGTTGAAATCACTTGTTTATTTCTCCGATCCTTTTTGTTTGCTATCCTTAAGGCATGATTTTGAAGTTTTTGTTTTATTGGCATGCAGATTTTGATTGTTACAGACCAGCGCCAAGATTATGGTGCAGATAATTCTGTTACAATAAAAGGTGTGTTGGTTTATCTTATATTTCTGTTCAAGATGGTTCTAAATGGGATACATTAGCATTATAACACAATGTTTATGGGAGTTCAGTGAAGATGAATCGGTTTTACACGACACAGTACAAGTTACTGCTATTGCATCACTGGTGGACGTCTTGCATTCTCTTACTAACTTGTTTGTTATCTTGGGTTCCTGGATATTTTTTCTTTCTCCTACCGTGTTGGGCTTCTTTGTAACTTATGTGCATCATCTGACTTTCTTATAACTTTGGCAGACGGACTGATGGCTCTGGTGCAGTCTATCTCTGTAGATGGTATAGTTGCGGACACCAAACAATCGCAGTCAATGAATGCGTGTAAACTTGTCTACAGGTAAGCTTGTATATGGGTTTCCTCAAAATCCTTCCCCCCCTCCCTCCAACACACATACCCTAACCCCAAAAGAAAAATCAAAATGTTTCTGGATGCAAAATAAGGGCCTTGCCTAGCTTCCTGTCATTTCTCCTTTTAGTTTCCTAGAATGCTGACGTCTTCCTGCATTTGTGCTGTAGAAATGGGGACGTTGATCATGTTTCATACATACATCCATTTATCTACAGTAAGTTGATGCAGACCAAGAGTGACATGCTTGAAAAAGTTGCCTTTTACAACTCAGCAGGTTTGTTCCTATCTGATTCTCCTTTTCTTTCGTCTTTTAAGTTCAGATGATTGATTACTTGCTTGTCAGTGTTGAGAGATCGGGAAGTTTCACAATTGGAAGCATCTTCCAGTTCAGGCCTCTGTTGTAATCATGATAACCTGCAAGCAACAACTTCTGACCAGACTTCGCAATGCAATGGTGTGAATCTTGATCTATTGGTTAAGTCAAGAAACTTGGGTATAGTAGAACTATCTCCTGGAGATGAAGTGGAAGGAGAGCTTATATACCATCAACAACGGCTCATTTGCAATGCTGCTAAGAGAGAACGCATAAGTGGTCTCTACTATAATCTTGATAGCATGTGTTCTCTGTTTTATTTTCTTTCTGTTTAGGAGTGCACACTGTGTTGACTTGTATCTTTCTAAAATGGTATTGATTCTTCTCCTCTCTGTAATAATCTGGACAGATAATTTGATTTCCAAGGTTGTTAAGAGTCTTCCGCACGAGATTGATGCTGCTGGAAAACAAAAATGGGATGGTGTGTTAGTTAGCCAGTATTTTCATGAACTTAGAGAAGCAAAAAAACAAGGAAGAAAAGAACGTCGGCATAAGGAAGCTCAAGCTGTATTAGCCGCTGCAACTGCTGCAGCTGCAGCTTCCTCTAGAATATCATCAATTAGAAAAGACGCCCTAGAAGATCAACACGAGGTAACATTGTTATAGAACATTAGAACTGCTTTCACTTTGGTTGTTTGCTGTGCTTTGAACTTCGTTTCATTTATTTATTTTCTTCCAGGATCTTCTGAACATTAGTTCATCTGATGCAAGGTCTACGGTCTACTCCAAGTTGAATCCTCAAGCGAAAGAAACTATTGCTAGGTCAGCTGTTGCAAGGTCATCATTGGATATGAACTCAGATACTGCCCAGTCAGCTTCCGACTTCTCTAAGGACCATCCAAGGACATGCGACATATGCAAACGTCCCGAGACTGCTTTGAATCCTGTTTTAGTTTGTTCAAGTTGCAAGGTTTTTGCCCTTTACACTTTCTGAGACTTCCATAGAAGTTCTGATATTGCATTTTCTTCATGTTTGTAGGAGAATTAGATGTATATGGTTGCTTTTTTCTCTAACTATTTTTCGACTGTAGATTGCAGTTCACTTGGATTGCTATCTTAGTGTCAAAAGTGCCACTGGGCCATGGCACTGTGAATTATGTGAAGACTTACTTTCTTCTCGGGGTTCTGGAGCTCCGACAACAAATTCTTGGGAGAAGCCATACTTTGTTGCAGAATGTGGTTTATGTGGTGGCACTGCCGGTGCTTTTAGGAAGTCAGTTGGTGGTCAATGGATACATGCCTTATGTGCAGAAGTAAATGATTCTCTCTTATCTACTGTGCTCTTTTGTTTCTATCTGGAATTATTATCTCTTACAATTTCTCAGAGTTGATGAGTTTTTATTTGATCTGGATGCAGTGGGTTCTGGAGTCAACATATAAAAGGGGACAACTTAGTCCTATTCAGGGCATGGTAACTGTTGTTATGCTTATGCTTTCCTTCTCCATTGGTCTTTGTTTGTCCATGCATTTTTAAGCTCTTATTTTGTTTCCAGGATAATGTCTCCAAGGGAGTTGATACTTGCACTGTCTGCCATCGAAAACAGGGTGTTTGCCTCAAGGTGAAGACCTAAGATTTATTTGTCTGTCAAGCTTTCTATTTCGAAGGTGACTTACATGCCATAACTCATTTTTCTCTATAATTTTGCTTATCCGCAGTGTAGTTATGGTCACTGTCAGACGGCATTTCATCCTACATGTGCTAGAAGTGCTGGTTTCTACATGACTGTGAGGACTAATGGTGACAAATTGCAGCATAAGGCCTACTGCGAAAAGCACAGTGTTGAACAAAAAGCAAAGGTTTTTGTCTTTTCCGTTTGGCATCTAACGTTGTACAGGTGATTTTGAAACTTAAGATTGATTTTCCTTCATTTACTCCTTCAGGCTGAGACTCAGAAGAATGGTATGGAAGAGTTTAAGAGTCTTAAGCTACTCAGGGTAAGTGATGCAATATTTTGGTGGTTTGATGTGCTTCTTATATATCATTCAAACTGTATTTGGTAGTTCATTCTCATGCGACAAATAGATTGGACAGTCATATGTACTAACGTAGTGCTTTGATGCAAGTCATGCTAAACTTTTAATCATATATTGTGGCCACCTGTTTGTTCTGTTCAGAAGATATCTCTAAACACGAAACCCGGATATCCTGCTTTTGCTTACCAGAGGAAGAAGATTTTTTTTTTGAATGATTACCTTGGTACTCGTTCTATGAATTTGTTCTCATTTTAAAAGTATCAACTGGCACATCCAACTCTTGAACTAAGTTGCTCTGATACTGTGAGGTAGTTATTTTGATGGCAACTGAAAACATGACATTTTTTTATTTGGGACTCTTTTATTGATTTGGTTGCATGAGCATCAAATAATTTCGAAATCTATTCCTGTTTACTAGAATCTTGATTTCTGTTTGAAAATACCGAGTTCTGATGTTTGCTTTTCCTTGTCTTGATAAGTGAGTTGGTTAAGATATCCTATAACCTGCTCCTTTTTGCTTATTCTGGTTTGCATTTGAATATACCAAGATCTGATGTTTGGTGTTCCTTTTGCATCGATTTGTGTAGGTTGAATTGGAGAGATTGCGTCTTCTATGCGACAGAATTCAAAAGAGGGAGAAATGGAAAGTAAGTTGACTGCCCTTGGAATGTTCATATTATCCGCCTTTGCTTTGATCAATCTCCTATCTTTTCATACCGGCAACATGTAATGTACTTGGTATTCCCACTTCTGCGTAAGTGGTTGATCTAGAGTTGATCTAGTGTTCAATCCCCGTTAGGGTCGATTTAAATTAATAATAATAATCTCCTATCTTTTCATGAAGATCTTTCTATTTGATTTCTGTTAATTTATCAATGTTATGCTGCTGGTGTTATATTACTTATATCTTCTGCTGGTCAAATATTCTTTTCAGCGAGAGTTGGTTCTTTGCTCGCATGACATTCTTGCCTCCAGTCGAGACTCCGTTCTGTCTGCTTTGGCTCGCCACCCTTTTTACCAACCTGAAGTTAGTTCTGAATCCGCAACAACATCCATCAAAGGTTACACCGACGGTTACAGATCAAGCAGCGAAATGATTCAAAGATCAGATGACATATCGGTCGACAGCACGGTCGCCAGTAAAAGGCGTGTTAAGATTCCCAAATCCGTAGACAATGATCAGAAAACAGACGATAGTTCAACATCCCAAAACATTCCTCCTCTGAAACCATTGGAGAGATTACCCTTTGCTGGTAAGCAAATTCCCCAGAGACTTTCTGTTGCATCTAGGAATGTCTCCAACGACGCTGACAAACAATCGAAACGCAGAAAAGTAAGTTCATGATCAGGTTTTATCATAATTAACTTTCTTGCCCTTTATATTGTGGTATAAGTTACATCATTCTACTTTTCAAATTAATAGGATGTGCCTTCTTGTTAACTGTTGGTGTAGCACCCTGAAACCTTCGGAAAAGAAGTCATAATGACATCAGACCAAGCTTCTATGAAGAATCAGAGGCTACCTAAAGGATTTGTTTATGTCCCTATAAAATGCCTATCTAAGGACAAGGAGACTATCCCAGATTCATGTGCATGAGAACCGGATGGAACGTAATGGTTAGACTTGAACTACGACTGTCATTTTCGATCCGAGACAACAACTCTCTCGGTTCAGTGCCCTTGCAGATCGTCATCTTCCTAGAACAAACATTGATGTTTCGTGAGGCAAGAACGTGGCCCCATTTTAGAGCTAAAAGGGCCGTTTCGCCGTTGCAGATAATGAGGTATGGAAGTATCATTGTTTTATATGTGCACGCCGGAGTATATACTGTACAGTGGGATATTTGGGGGTATATTTCCCATTGTATGTATGTATGTAAGAGGCTTGATTTCTCTGGCCATCTCATTCTTCTCTTGGGTTCTTCTTTTTGTACCTTTTTCTGCTAAATTATATCTTGGAAGGGGCAATGGAGCTCTGCTGCTTGTAATAATTATACAAAACAGTCTGTGATTCTTGTAAAAGTCTTGTATATAATAGCATCTTGATTCGCCCACTCAAATACCCCACAGAATCTTTTGTCGCATTTTCTTGTGTTTCATTCGTATTCCATTGTCATTTTTAACTGTAAGCATCTAGGTGCTTGCGATTTGAATTTTAGGGTTATAGTAAGTACCTAGGTGCTTACAGTTAAAATGTGAGAAGAGCACGAGTGGGACACAAAAAGTGGGACAAAGAATCCGGATTGCTCAAATACAGCAAAGCTGTTTTTTTATATATATAGTTGTTACATATGTTCATACTCGAATTGTATGTTTCGATGGTTAAGTGATTTTGAATATTCCCAAACTTACATGATCTTGGATCTTGGCTGTATGATGTGAAGCTTCCATCATGTGAAATGGTGTGGAAGTTGTTTTTGGTACTTATATAAAACTGAATTTTGTTGCAGTTTATTACCTTTTCCTATAGTTAAATTTTGTTAAGCTAGGTTACACGAACAAGTGATGTGGGATACGACACGATACATATGTGATATTTTTTAGAAAATTCAGGACAGGCGTAATTGGAGTGTAAAATTAAGTGACTTTATATTTATTAAAATTTGGAATGGTAGGTACTAAAATGTACTCCGTCGCATTAAGCTTGTCTTGTCTATTTTCAGAGTAGTTATAAACAAATTGCACAAAAAAAAAGGTGGTAATTTTGTATAAATAAATTACTCCCTCTGTTCTAAAATTTTTATCCACTTTCTTTTGGACGCGATTTTTAAGGAGAATTGTTTGTTGTGTTTCATGTTATGTAAGTCATGGATCTCATAAAAAAATTGTTAATAATTTGCTAAAAAATGAAAATGAACAAGAATTTTAAGACAACCCAAAATGGATAGTGGACAAGAATTTTGAGACGAAAGGAGTACTATTTTCCGACTGAGACAAGATAGATAAGACAACCCAAACTAAGACAAAATGAATAGGGTGGAAAAAGTATTTAGTAAGAAGTGAAAAATGTGTCAAAATTCACTTTTTTTTTTATTTTTGGTGCCCATTTTTTAAAAATTGCGATTTTGGTGCCTATACTTCACAAATTATTTTTGTTTTGGTGTCTCACAGATTTAATAGGAATAATATTATTCCTATTATTCCAATAAATTGCATTATGTTATTTTATAGGAATAATATTATTCCATTATGTTATTTTATAGGAATAATGGCATAAAATCAAAATACAAAGCACTATATTAATGTTATATTTTATATCTATAGTAATGACAATTGGCAAAATATAATTAGTCATAAATTGGCATTGTAATAATGGCAAAATATTACATAAATTGGCCATAAACTATTTAATAACAAAAAGGTGGCAAAATATTACTTAAATTGTTGAAAATAGAAGTTAAATATGTGAGACCCCTTAAGAGAAACAATTTGTGAAGTATAGACACCAAAATCACAATTTTTAAAGAATGGGCACCAAAAACCAAAAAAAGTAGAAGTTTTGACACAATTTTCACCATAAATTCAAAAGTAATAGACATAGCAGTTGAAGTATCGCGGCGTATCAAAGCATTCCACACTTTATGAAAGCTTTAAAAAAAATTGATGAGTAGAGAATGAAAGTGGAAAAATGGAAAATGCAGATGTACTCATGCATTTTCTATGTTGCTAAGGATCTAATTTTCTTTCATAAGATGAATGAAATGTGATGCAAGTAAATGGTAGAGAAGCAAAGCCTACACAAACAAAATGATAAAAATCTATCACCGACTTCACATTTCATTTATCTTGGCTTAATATTAATAAAACATAGCAACTTCTTTTCCCCTTCTCAAGCAACCTCTAGAAAGACAATATTTAAAAAAAAAAAAATTTAAAAAAAAGTCCTACAAACTAGTCTCATTAGAAAAATGCATGCAAGATTGCATCCACTATCCAGTCTTCCAGATATTTGGTGCCAACTATTTATTAAAAACGATTTCTCATGCTGCAGACATCCAAACCCAACTGATCTTAAAGCACAAACCTTAGCTCTCCCCTACACCAAAAGTAATGAGCAAAAAGTAGTTTGCCAACAAAATTGAATTTCCCAGATTATTCTCAGCATGGTCCCAGGATTCAACCTTCAGGCTCCAATTTTGAGTAGGAACTCGCATCTGAAATCGCATTGGGAAAGTTATATATAGTAGTGCACTTCGGCTGAGAACTTTGACAAGCTTCCAAGGATGGCATCCGATTCATGTACTGCATAGAAGAAACAAAACTCAATTACTTGCACGGTCTATTTACAGAAGAAAAGATCAACTCAGATAAAGGAAAAACGAACAGACTGCAAAAACTATGAGAAACGGACACCGTGATTAATCAAAAGAAAAATTAAGCACCAGTTACCAACTCTAGGTCTAACATCAACATGATATATCTCCTAGCAAATAATAAGGTAATACATCTAATTAATAATTAATCAAAAAGCTACACACACTAACCTCCTGATAAAAAGCATCGATCTCTTCCTCAGTCAAGCCTTCATCTTCCCCACCGTTTTCCTCCCAGCCAAGGGAACGAAGGAAAGCAGTTTCTTCTTCATCTGGATAGAATGATCCATGACAAGACGAGCTACTGTCTCCGACATCTGAAAGACATCCAGTCTTCTCAGTAATGTTATATCTATCACCATTGCAGGTTATCCGGTTGCCATTATCCAAAACACGAGGGCTTGCAGGGGCATGGCCTTCTTTACAATTTTCTCCAGATGTCTCTGCACTGGTAGATAAAGCATCCATTCTTGTATCTGAGTGAATAGAAGGAGAACGAGCAGAGGTTTTTCTCCTCATGAGATTAAAGAATTCACTTCTGCTTTGTGCCAGAGACTGGGACGGCCTCTTGTCCACAGAGGATCTTGAACCGAGCGATAGGGCAGCAGACTTGTTTTCAAGAGCAGACATGGAATTGCTTGCACTAATAGCTGGAGACGTGATACATGATGTCGTAGAAAGCTGGCCATCTTTAGCTACCTTTCCATTGGGATTACCAGTTGGAGAACATACATCTTTTGCTCCACTGGCAATACTTTCACGGCCTGGTTTAAGAACCAGAAACTTTCCAACATGAGGGTTGCTAGCACTATCAGACCTTACTTGTCCAGCACGAGATTGACTAGCAAGATGAGATGGATTGGGTTGTGGATGAAGAGCCTTTGGAGCCACAGTCGCCTCATTAGTTCTGAGAGCAATCTTTGATTGTTTTGACTTATCGGCAGCACCAGAAACCTGTAAATGATACCACATTATCTTCATACTAACAATTGGAGGACAAGAAAATTTGTACATTTTAAACACATGTATTGCAGCAGATATGAAAGAAGCCAGGAAGTCAAACAATGACCAGTTACATATTCCGATGCATTAACTTTGACTTAACGACTAAAGTTCTGAACAACCTCTAAAGGTAAAAAAAAAAAAAAAAGGGGCCATAAGAGCACAGAAAAGTGAAAGGCTAGAAAACTTGGATGACTGCTACCAACAAAGGTTAACATGAAATAATATGACCAATGCTGCTTTCTTATTATCATACAAAATGTACAGCAGTGAGAAAAACAGTTTCTTATCATGTAGTCAGCCATACATAGTGCAGAAGAAAGTAAAGGCAGACCTAACAGTCTCAGAACTCTTTCAAGAATGAGCATTCTTCGTGCTTTCAGTTCCTAATAGTCTTAAGACAAATTAAATGTTGAATAGTAATAACATTTAACTATTTCAGTGTTAACTAAACTCTCTGAAGACTCCGCAGTCTCTTCTTGAACTACTGCATTTACCAGCCGCAAAAAGGTAAAATTGTATGTAATCTCAACACAAGAGCACCTACATCAGTTTATAATTGATATAGTCGACAGGATGATGCAGTGCCATGCTCAAATCAGGTCGATAGTAGACATCAACATATAATTAATAAAGAACGGAAATGCTTGATATTCACTTGTCTATGACAAGGATCTACAAGACATGTTCTTTTTCTATACATAGGAATTTAAAGTCGCACCTCGTGAATTTATTGGAAAGAGAGTAAGTAATATTCTTAGGGGATGAAAGTACAAGGCAATACCAGACCTACTAGAAAGTTTCACAGGAAAGTGAGTTCCAAAAGGATTAATCTAATTAACTAAAACATGTAAGGACAAAGCAATAGAATTCCTCCTTTTACCAATGGTTTAGGCATTGAAGGAGTCACGGGAATTAATTGTCTTGACTGCTTAATGGCCAATTCCTCAAGTCTCTGACTCTTATCAGATAGCTGCAATTTTTATGAAGGATAATACAAGTCAAACTTCATTTATCTAACAAAATAGGAATACAAAAGCACATGTAAGGAATATTGCATTTATTTACCTGTGGATTAGCATGAACTCGTGCTGCAGGCTGTGACAATGTCTCAGCCATATTAAGACCTGGTGTAGTAGAAACCCCAGAAGGTGAATTTGGAGATGTAGGAATATTGTGTTGACGAGGAGAGTGACCTGTGCCATTATTTGCAACAGTGGCAGGCACCTCTGCTAAAGCAGAAGTCCATTTTTCACCACCGAAAAACCCTGAGCTTCCAATGGGCAAACTTTGGACAGCAGAACTCAAACCAGGGGATGAAATTCTTCTAATTCCAGACGCACCTTGTTTATCTTCAGTTCCAAGAGATGGAAAATCTTTTTCAAATACTGATTTCTGAACTACATTTAGAGTACTCCCATGTGAAAGGAAACCATTCCCACTAAGGGGCGAGTTCTTGTTCTCTACCCTTCGAGGCAAAGGTTCACCACTCTTTCTTGAAACCAATGATTGAGAACGCCTCAAGGAACTTATCTCAACTCTACTAGTTAATATACTGGCCAAAGGGTCAGAAGAGTCGTGCTCCCAGAGGTCCTCAGCAATGGGTTTCTCTTTCTCCCTATCACGGTTTCTGTCCCAATGACTCCTTGAGAAACTACTATATGGATGCTTTGCAGAACCATTACTACTTGAGCTACGTCTAAAATTCGTTGCAGAACTCCTCTGAAGATTATGTGGGCTTTCCTTCTCACTATTGTTCCTAAGAGATCTATTTTGTGTGGAGTGTGCAGAAGGAGAGAGATCTGACAATAAAAAATGGAAAGAAGAATCATAAACAATTATAATAATCTCATCTTGATGGCATCAGTCATCAGCAATAGGGGACTATGATCAATAAAAGGTGCAGTAAATGCGTGAAATACGATGCAATAGATGATACCTGAAAGATGGACTGAGGAGCCACCTCCGGCAATATTTCCTGTGCATCTCAACCATTCTGGAACTAATGCAGGCTCAGTTCTTTCCATCAGCACCAGACATGATCTAATTATACTTCGGAAGTAATAAACTCCAATGCCAACACAGTTTCTTGATTAGCCCAAACAACTCCCCCAAATAACAGAGAAAAACAGGGGTATTAACTCCTGAACACCAAACTCTCCACGACCCCTGGAATGCAGGCGTCCAGCTTAACTCTCCTCAATCCTTATTAAATGTAGTATTGCCTAACCAATGCCTTAAGAGAATTACTTCTACTTTACTCGGTTTTTTATAAATTGTCGTCCAAATTCACTTAGCAACCCCTCATTTTGTCATCAAAATCAACTCCAAAATCCACAATTCAAACCTCAAACGACGCAAAACCACAAACCAATACCCCCAACAATAATGTGGGATGCACGACACCGAGAAAAGCAAACCCTAAAACTAAAATTCCCCAAAAGCTAGGTTCAATTCAATATATGGAATCTACTCGGAATCATAATTCGCAGAACGGAAATACTAATTCATCCGCACAGATATCCAAACATGAAATATCAATAGATAGAAGAGTAACCCTACCTCATCATCCCCCGAAAATGGATCGCACAAAACCCTATCCCCTCCCCTCCGACAATCGCCACAGAACGAGTACTAAAACCCAACGCAACACTATATAACGTCGAAATTCGGCAGACAGACA
Source organism: Lavandula angustifolia (assembly GCA_028984105.1). Classification (NCBI taxonomy): domain Eukaryota; kingdom Viridiplantae; phylum Streptophyta; class Magnoliopsida; order Lamiales; family Lamiaceae; genus Lavandula; species Lavandula angustifolia. The sequence continues at coordinate 221,696 of CM054820.1, read as the reverse complement.
ACGAAAAGATTGTGAATTCACAGTTCTTGAGCGTGTTTGTAGTTTACGGTTTGCAAGCAGGAAAAATGCAGTCGGCGAAATTAAGAGATGTGCATCAACGGCAGATTTAAATGTGAATGTAGAAAGGCTAATCTTAGGGTAGACATAAATAAATCCATCATATAATTTCAACTTTATAATAGTATTTATTTTGTTCTTTTTGAATAATGTAGAGCGTTATTTATTGATATTAAATATTAGCAATGTAGGAATTTAATGAAATTGATAAAAATTATATAAACTATCGCATTTTTTCAATTTACCCTTAATTATAAATATATATATATATATATATATATATATATATATATATATAAAATAGGGATAATTTGATAACACCCTCTTTACAAGATGTGTGGTCAAGATTAAGGAACTCATTTTCGTAATTTTCGTAATTTTTTCAAGCCTCATTAAGGGTAATTTGGTATTTTGTCTTTCTAATTTAGTCAACAAGGGATTTTGAAGAAGAGGATCGACTGATTTCGTCAATATTTTCTATGCACATTTTGTATGTGTTCTATGCACATTTTTTTTTATTTATATGCACATTTTATGTGTGTTCTATGCACATTGTTTTTAATTGATATGCACATTTTGCGTGTGTTCTATGCACATTCTCTATAATTTGTATGCACATTTTTTATATGCACATTTTCCTTTAATTTATATGCACATTCTTTATATCTTCTATACACATTAACTGTAATTTGTATGCACATGCTTCTCGAATTCGCAAAACATTTGTTGAATTTCAAATTCGAACTCTAGATGCATACGCCCCAAACACCATCAATCTCGAATTCCAAATTATCAACTGATATACACCTGCGACTGGACCACCGTCTTACCGATCTTAAACCCCGGCACGACGGTGAACGCCACGCGCGGATCGAATGAGAAGGCGAGGCAGCGGAGCAGCCACACGCGGCGCGCCATCTCAATAAACGCCGCGAAGAACGGCGATTCTGGCTGCTCTCCCGAGCTAATTAATCTCCTCTGCTCTAGATCGCCGAAGAACGATTCCTCCATCTTCGGATGAATCACGCGGAGATACTTTGATCGGCAGAAGGTGGCGAATGTCGATTTAGGTTTCCGCGCTAGGTAATCTGTTGATTTTACCGATCTGAGCTCCATGAATTTGTTGAAGAAGCGGCGGCGCCGCCGCGGGAGTTCTTCCTTCTCCGGCGGCGAATCGTTTGAATCATCGAATCCGTCGAACATCTCTCGAGAAACAAACGATTCGAAAGCGAAGCAGACGTGATTCGATTTCCAGAACTTCACACCAGGCTGGATCGAGCTCGCCGCATCAATCAAATCCCAATCTTCCGACTGCATTTTGGATGGAGAAACTGAACGAAATGGCTCGGCCATTTCTTATTAAAAAAAACTATCTATTAATTTTAACAAGATTCCCAAACTACCCTTCCTTCCTATTTTCTTATTAAAAAGAATGTTAAAATTAATGAAATTTCCTTCAATCCTACCCATCCATTTTACTTGATCAATGGATGTTAGGTGTTCTCTATTCTCTCACTAAGGGGTGTTCTTGATATAAGGCTCCCCTATATATATATATATATTATCTCTGAACTATATAATTTGTTGCAAAGAGTAAAAAGACCATGAAAAGAAAACTACAATCACGGCCACGGGATACATGTGTGATTTAATTTAAGAGTAATATTGCAAACTAATCATATATGAATGTCACATATAGGGGCAAATTTAGGATTACAAGGAAGGAGGGGTGGAATTTGAAAATTCGATTGAAAAGATGACGAAATATAAATTCTTAATGGGCGAAATACAAAAAAAATCAAAAAATCACATATAAAAAACCGAGTTTCGGCATGAATCGAGGGACGACCGATGCTGGGCGCCCCTTTAATCCGTCCCTGGTCACATACACATAGTGTTGTGGGATGTCGTTAGTGTTTTCCTAAGTTGTCATCACATTCTTCTTTGTCAATTGATTGCAAAATCATCGAAATAAAGAAGTTTTTTTTGTTTTTTTTTCTTCAAATTAGTATGAAAAATGAGAAAAAGATGTAACATATGAGAGTGTTTTTTAGTGACTGAAATTTAAGTGTACAACAAAACAGTTCGGTGGTCATTTATATATTTTCATTGTTCATGAGACAAATCGTACAAATGCAAATGGGCAAGTCGCACGTTGCAATATATCTATGGAGTTTAAGACTTTAATGCTTTGATAATAAAAATATGAGTTAAAAGAGTTTTTTGATTTGCAACTTAAAATTAGGTTATATACTTATCTCGGATTTAAAATAGAATTCAGATGATCCACTAATTAAAATGAGTTTTAAATTTAAGATATCACAAATCTTAATCTCAGTATATTTTATTCAAATAACTTATATGATATTTACATTTAAACCTAATGTGGAAACTAAACTCCCCTAGAATCTACATCGAATATAGTTCTTTTTTTATTGATATTTGAAAAACTAAAATAATTATATACACGATGAATATGGGTATAAGCTAAAATGAAATTAAAAATAACATTTTACATGTTTTTATTTAGTGTACTATTTTATTATTATATATAAATTTTATTATTTATCATTAGCTAAATTATTGTTATTATTATATATTTAAGAATTAACAGATTGTTCTTAGAATGGATAGATACAAGGAACGAAAAAAGCCAGTTGTTTTGTAACCAGCATCAACCCACGGCCCAATACCTAATTAGCAGTAATAATTAAATTAAAAAAGCTATCCGTTTAAGCCTCTCTCTCTCTCCGTTTGTTTTTCTTTTGTACTTAACATTATTATTTTCATATTTTATATTATTTCCTAAATCATATCATATTAAAGTTGCTGTGACCCTTGAGAATCAAGCCAGCTCTCCATGGAGATTAATTGTATTTTATACTCTATCTGTCCCGCTCGACTTATCTTGTAGTATTTCTTTTGGGGTTGTTCCGGCCAACTTGTCTTGTTTCCTGAAAAAAAAATAATTACGAGATAAATTTCCAATTTTTCTTTGTGGGCTTGCTTTTTTTACTCACATCATTCATTCATCTACACACAACCAACCACTCATCTTAATCTCCGTGCCGAAAGGAAACAAGACAAGTCGAGCAGGACGGAGGGTGTAATTTTTAGAGCCCAAACCCTACCATTACGCCCAATGGCATGCAAGCTTAGAAGTTGAACAATCAAAATGTTGAAAATTAATTTAGCTAATTTATGAACATTTTGCCTTCTAATGGATATAATAAACACTCGTACCTTTTAAAAACATTTAATAAAATCATTAAAAAATTATTAAATTAGTATGCTATAGGAATCTTGTTGACCATTTTAAAATAAAATAAAATTTTAAAATAAAATAAAAAATACATTGCCCCACAAATCCGTCCCTATATCCATTAAAAAATGAAACTTTCCTTTCTTTTTCTTTTTTGAGAAAAAGGAAGTTTCGAGTTAGATGCCCTTCTTAATTTCATCATCATTTGTTAGATACAAATACAGTGAATTTCCTTAAAATAAATTAGATGATGTGCAATATATTTAATTTATAGATATTGATAGAATTCGGATTTTAATTGTTATACAATGAACTAGTATATTCTATGTATTTAATTTCAAAATATTAGTTTGTATTTCGGAATTTCGTCGATAAGACATGTATCACTAATTTTTTCTCAATATTATTAAATGACAAATATTCATATAATACAAATTAAATATAGACCATGCAAAATCGGTTAAGGATCACCTTCTTAGTCACTATAATTATTTATGAAAAAGTGATATTTCCTCTAATTTTTTGTTATAACACTATTTTTATTTTTCAATACCAAAATTAAGAATTTTGATTTTTATTCGTTAATGATGTTGGCTTGGAGGCTTGGACTTTTTACAATTTTTAATGTTATTATTTTTTTAATTTAGAAAACAAAATATGAGTATTATTAAGACGGTTTAATCGAAAATCCATAATACTATAAAAATATTATGACAGGGAAGTTGCTAATTTGTAATATTAAAATAAATTATTAGTTAATGTGAGGTGGGGCGATGACTATCTTTTGTACGGCACCTATTTTTGTTTGCTTAATTGAAACCCAACCTTTTGGGCGACATATGTTGAAACGACCAAGACTTGCCCTGCATTGACCATCCACATCCACCCACAAATTTTAGTAATCATCCACTACAAGTCACAAGATTCCTTATACATAAAATAAAAATATTATATTACACATTTACCGATCTTGTATCTCTAATTTATTTATTATGGGGTTAAAATTCGGACCGGATATTATTACCGCCATTAATAATTATACTCATTGGTCCGAGTCTTGTGATCTAAATTCGGAGAGCAAATCTAATATCCGGTTGGATACGGGTTCGGATCCAAATAGCCTGAATCAGATACGGATTCGAATTCGGATTTCACACTATTCGCCCGTATCCGATATTTCCCGTATTTAATCGAATATTTTTCAGATTATAAATTCGGATATTTTCCGGGTTATGAATTCGGATATTTCCCGGATTATTTAATAATTAATTTTTTAATATCATAATAAATTAAGATTAAAAAATATATTATAAAACAAGGTATTAAGTGCATCTATGATTATTGTTAGGTATTTTATATTGAATTTTGAAATTTTTTCTTACTTTATTGATCTTAAAAAATTATAGTTATTAATAATTGTGTGAAGATTTTATTTTAACTTAATAGTTTTTCATTTAAAAATATTTCTTATTAATAAATTTAATTGTAATTTACGTGATTTTTCATTTATTATAAATCAAAAATAACATTATTTATGAATCAAATTATCCGATTATTGTTATTCGATATCGATCCGATTTCGTCATATATCCGCCTTGTATTCTTTTCCCGAATATTCGGAATTCGTATTCGTCATCCGGCGTTCCCGTATTGATTTCTAATCGTTCGAAAAAAATATGGGAAAAATATTGAACTAATATAAAGACTATCCGTCCGTATCTACACCATTTTGTCACCCACTATTTATCTATATGGTTAATAATTCGTATAACATGATATTATTACCACTACATTAAATATATTATATACTTCATTGGTACCAATATCTTATTTTCTTAAGTGGTGTTTAGAACAACTTTCAACTGCAGTTTATAATTAACTAAAATATTAAGATGGAGGGCGTATAAATTATTGATTGACTGATATTATGACTAATTTATCCAATCATGGCATATTAACTAAAATAAATAAATTAAAGAACAATTCGTTAAATATTCATAGTTTAGGGACTATATTTTCTAATTTCCCATCTCTCAAAGTTCTTATAATCATGTCAATTATAATGATAGAGAAGATGTTTATAAAGAGTGAGAAAGTGAGTGATAATTCCTTCGCAGTTGAAGAATACTAGTATTTTAATTAACCAGAGGAAGTAATTAATTCGATATAATGAAGAAATAAAAGTCGAAAAAAGTGTGTAATTTGGAAGACTTGAAAAAAGATGTAGCTAATGATTTGATTTACTTAATTAATACAATTAATTAAATTAATTAGGGAGAAAAGTAAGAACAGTAGCCAAATTAGAATTTAGTTCCTTGTCTACTTCTCTCTCCAACCTGACACCGCGTTCTCTCTCTCTCTTATTTCTCTCTCTCATTCTCGGACACTTCTCAGCAATTCTCGCTGGTTTGTCGTCTTCAGCCCATTTCGCCCGCAAAAAAGTGAAATTCCAGTTTAAGCGTCTGAAATATCTATCCTACTGAAGCAAGAAAAAGTTGAGAATTACGAGAAGTTGAAACAATTTGAGCGCTGGAAGGAGCTCGCAAGTTGTTGGTTTCCGATTCATGGATTTTGCTTCACAATATAATGCATCGCTTACCGAAAATATTCGCTCATAGCTCCGACCGCCGGAAATCTGATATGGACTCCGTTTCCGGCGGTAGCTCCAGCTCGAGCCGGCGGAGCGCCAAGTCGAAGCCGAGGCTCGAGCGGCGCAACGCGAGGAAGAATATCAAATACGATTACTTGCCTTCTTCCGCCTCAGCTTCTTCGTCGTCTTCGTACTACGCGTCGGAGGAGTCCGTGCCCACGCGCTCGCTCGATTTATACGGCGGGAGGCAAAGTTTTAGGGTTGAGGGGGTCGACGGCGAGATTGATATTATCTGCCAAACCCTAGGTTTTTCGGGGATTGATGATTTCTCTATATCTACCGAGGAGTATGAGATGATGAAAGTGAGATCTTCTTCTGCTCCTGTAGGGTTCAGTGAGGTAATCGATAAGGTTGATGGTGGAGTTGTTGAAACTTCTGTTGATGATGGTGATGTTGCGGTTGTTCGTTTATTGAATCGGGAAATTGGGGCTAATGAAAATTCTGTCGGATGCTCAGATCGTGGTGGAGAAGTAATTTGTAGTAATTCGGAGGGAATTCGTGACTATAGGATCATGGATAGGAGTAGGGCTAATGTTTTGATAGTGGATAGTGTGAGGGTAAGTGATGAGGCATTCAGTGATAATGTGATTGGTAGTAGATCGAATGAATTCCGCGGAAGTGGTATTAAGGGAGTGCGGCCGCCAGTTCTTGGCCTTCTAGCACCGCCACCATGTAGGTCGTTACCTGTGATTGATAATGACCGCTCGACTTGGGATCTCTTCCGAGAATTTGGCCCAGAAAGGGAAGGAGTGCGGTGCTTGAATGATGAAGATGGTCAGAATAAGATTGAAGATGGAGACCGGGAGGATGAGAGGAGGAAGAAGGATAGGGAAGATAACGGTGTTATCTCAGCATCGTGTTCTTTTACCACCAACTCGAATGATGATGATTCTTCAAGTACTACGACAGACCCGATTTCAAGTATTTCACCAAATGGGAGATTTAGACCTGTTATTTCGACTTGGGAGAAGGGCGACCTATTGGGTCGTGGATCTTTTGGATCGGTGTACGAGGGAATTGCTGAGTAAGTGCTAAGATGGAACACCATTTTACATTTGTAGGCTATATCACTGCAAATTTCCAATATTAGTTTTTAGTATTTCATCATTAAACATCTTAAGTTCTTATCATGTTGGAGTCTCATTCCCTGCAATTTGGATAGTTTGAGTTGTTGCCTTTCTTGAATAGTAGCCTTTAGGTATCTACATAATGGCGCGAGGTGGGATTTACTTGACAAAAATATGAATCCTAATACCCCTAAGTTGCTGATTGGATTAGATCCACGTTTCACTATGATAGCTAGTAGATATCTTTGTAGTAAGACCTCATGAGAGGACATTGTTAGATGGCTTATGCTCTGACCTTAATATGCTTTGCTGCAGTGATGGATTCTTTTTTGCTATTAAGGAAGTATCTTTGCTCGACCAAGGGGACGAAGGAAGGCAGAGTATCATTCAACTGGAACAGGTACTGTTTAACTTAAAGTGATATTGATCATGAACAACGTAGTGCTTGAGTATGATAGGCAAGTATTGATTTCTTCCCCACTATTTTTCTATTAATAATTTTTATTCTTTCTTTATTTCCAGGAAATTGCACTTCTGAGGCAATTTGAGCATGAAAATATTGTCCAGTATTATGGCACTGCGAGGGTACAAATCTTTTGTCTTCCGTGCAATGTTTATTTGTATGGTCATTGTTTACATTTTGAGATGGGTTTCTCCACTACTCTGAGATTGGCATGCCCTCAATTATATTATCACAAATAAACCGCACGCACATACACACATTGAGCTGTCAATTGCCATATATGATATATCTTGACTTTCTTTGATAATTGAAATCCCTCATAACTCAAAGAACTTGATATAAGGAGCCTCTTTTTCTACTCCCTAATACTATATTTAGAGAAGATTGGAAAATTTCATCATCACTTCCTTCTTTTACGTTTTTTGTTCTTCATATAATTTCCTTTCTCAAGCTGATGTATGTGTGTTTGTATGTCTCTCTCTTTCTGACATTGCAAAGATATTGAAATCAAACATTTTCATTCATCTTGTAGGACGAATCACATCTCTATATTTTTATTGAGCTTGTCACAAAAGGCTCCTTATTGAGCCTTTACCAAAAATATACCCTCCGAGAGTCAGTAGTCTCTGCTTATACCAGACAGATTTTACATGGTTTAAAGTATCTGCATGATCGAGGTGTAGTGCACAGGTGATCTCCCAAACTTCTCATTTTAAGCCTTTTTTGGTTTTCTTAACCTATTTAGTTCTGTGCAGAAAAAAAAAGGCTTATTGTGCTTTTATATGTTTTACCATTAGAGAGCATTTGCACATATTTCCATGTCTTATAGTGTCCATATTAATATATGATATTGTGGTGGTTTTAAGTTTGTAATCATGGAACCTTTTATCTTTAGGGGCTTGGAGCTAATACCTTGCAAATCTACCCATGAATCTTTTATTGAAAGGGTGACTTTTTCCTAGTTTGTTATGGGTGACCTGACTTCAATACAACAGTAATACCGCATAAGTAATAAACTTGAAGTTCCTATATAAAGCGTTGTAAGCTCTAAGGTTGTATTGATAATTTTATTTTTGATAATAAGAGTAATTCTTCCAGTCACACTTCAGTACTCATGAATCGTGCTGATCCCTTTTCTACCAGGCATACTTTGGGCGACTAATCTCATGTACAATTGTTCTTTAAGCTGAGTGATGTTTGCATTGCAGTGCCATGTATCTGTATTGTTTTAAAAAAAAGTAAGAAATTAGTACTACAGTTTTTTCAACCAACTTTGGGCCTTAAGAAAAATCTATGCTGAAAGAAAATCTTTAGAATGCTCTCAAATGGTGAAGGACACAATTCAATTTCATTACGAATAGCAGGCACTTTGATGAGATCTGTACACATTAGTCCAAATGCTAGAGTATGCTTGTGCCGTCAGAACACATCCACGTTAATATGAAAATATAATTGAAATGTCCTACTCTTTCTTTTTTTTTTCAACTCAGAGATGTTCAAGTCTCATATCTCTGTGTCTTGGTACAGAGACATCAAATGTGCAAATATATTGGTGGACACTAATGGTTTGGTCAAACTTGCGGATTTTGGTCTTGCAAAGGTTATATATCTTTTCCTTCTTCTTTTTCATTTTACACAGACTTATCAGTAGCATATTATTGGTCTGGTTTCTTGGCATTGGACCTTAGATTTTGTGATTTATTCATTTCAGGCCACCAAATTGAATGACATAAAATCTTGCAAGGGGACTGCATTCTGGATGGCTCCTGAGGTTTGGCCTCTAAACTTACGTATTGAATAACTATCATCTACTATTTTTGGAGTTTACTTTTAAATTGTTGATGCGGTATAGACATAGTTTCTCAGCATATATTTGACTCGAGTTGGCTTTTTGTTGTTCTTGTGAAGATTTATGATTTTTGAATTTATGTGCAGTACTTGTGCTTTTATAAAACTTAATGCTAAGTAACATGTTGCAATTATTTTCTTAATCTCTCTGCTGTGATTAGTGAACAATTCATCTACTATTTTATCACTTCGGCACTTGACAAAGATACATGACATTTTTTTTTTGTTTATTTCATTGAAATGGTTTCTAAAACTACTGAGATTTAAAACCTGAGAGCATCAGATTTTGCCTTATGTGAAATTCCTAATGCAATACAGCTTTAAAACCCGTGATCATCCGTTCCTTGCTGCTCAATTTAGCATATCCACTTTGTAGTTTCAATTATTTCTCCATTTTGTATTGTGAATTTGGGACCAATGAAGAAGGGCATATCAATGAAACGTTTCTTGTTCTACAATCTGACCATAAGTAACAACATGACTGCAGGTTGTTAGGAGCCAGGGAGGGTATGGGCTTGCAGCAGATATCTGGAGCCTTGGGTGTACGGTGTTGGAGATGTTAACCAGACGTTTCCCATATGGCAATTTGGAACCTGTAAGTAAAAGCATTTCATTAATATTTCTCTTCTTTTACCTTAAAGTAACTGCATTATAATGATCACGAATTGGAAGACGGTATAATGGACCAAGAATAGAAAGAAGTCTCCATTGGAGAGAAAGCATAAAATTCAAGCTAGAATTAGGGATTGAGAGAAGAAAACTGTGTAATGTGTATATTACTTGTGTGAATGACTTGGTACGAAGACCAGTATTTATACAGCTAGACAAGGGCTACTAATCATGCTGAACAGCTATCAAGCTAAACCAACCAACAAATTAACTGACTGAATATGACCTAAACTGCATAAGGTGATATATGTTGGTGACCAATTGATTGAAGTTTATTAGGCGGACGCCCTCTCCCAACTCGTTTTGTTAGACATGGTTTCCTTTTAGCTTAACAGCTATTCATTGCTACTACAGATGCCGGCGTTGTTCAAGATAGGAAGGGGTGAGAGACCAGCTATTCCCGATTCTCTTTCCAGCGAAGCACGAGATTTCATACTTAAATGTCTACAAGTTGACCCAAGTTTACGACCAAAAGCTGCTCAACTCTTGGATCATCCCTTTGTGAAGCGGCCGTTACCATTGTCGTTGGGCTTTGCATCCCCTCATCTTTTTAACAGGCACATTTGAGCTTTATTTGAGAATTCAGGTAAACAATGAATCAGAAATTAGCTCATCTATCTCTCCCTTTAGTCCAATTGTTATGTAAATACCAAACTTCATCTACTTACCTAATCTTGTACCTTTCTCTATAATGACTAGTGACCCTTTTCATTTTCTTCCCCAGCACGACTTGCAATCTACGCTGCTCGACCCCAAGATAAATGTCAAAGGGCATGAAGAAATGAAGTGTGGATAACTAGCTTCCATCTTATTATTTGATTAATCTTGGATGGGGTTTCTCTCTCAGCAAGTCTTCAACATGCTCGTTGAAGCAGCGCTTCTGGCGACTAAATCCGAGGCATTGCAGCTTACAGTTTGAATGAGGTATTTGGAGTTTCTGCTATCAGTTACTCAGATTTCTCATATATTTTTTGTTCTCCACGAAAGTTGGAAGTTTGATGTGAATACGACATAATTTATCTCCTTTGTTTGATAGAGGTTTTTGAGATTTTCATTTTATTTTAGGAGGGGTTGTGTAGGTCAAAACCCAATAGACAGGTACGATGTAAATATTAATTGTAGAAACATGGTGTGGAAATATTCTTTTCGAATGAATGTTTGATGTTAGAAATGTTGAATCTTCATTTATGCAACAATCGGTTGATGTGTTTAGCTTGAGACAGTTGCGGGTTTTCCTCTTTATAAAAAAGAGCGTCGTGATTTTGTTTTTCCCTTTAGGAAGGCATTCTAAATTAGTTTTTTTTTTGGGATAACTTGACCTCAAGACTCTTGAAAATGATCAATAATCGTGAACCTTTTTTTATTTTTTAAAATGACCTAGTAATTTTTTTTAGAACTCATAACTTTACACAATTTCATATATAACTAATAATTCATTAAGAATTGTGTAAAAAATAAAATGAATAAGATAATTGAGACGGAAAAGTACTTATTATTAAGAATAGAATTATTGACAAACCTGTGGTGGGAGATTGGCAGATTAGAATCATTGTATAACGTATTTCGACTGAACCTCAACTTTAGTGTATTATGGCTTGAGTTTTTCCAAACACCTAATAATTTAATGTTTGTTGTCAAAATCATGAGCGAATCAATGATTTCAAATTCAGTTTCATTAACATGATGAAAAGTCAACTGCTTCTCCATATATACTCCAACTAAAATTTTAGATGATCCTAATATTTTAATAGTTGCATTGGCAACACAATAATCCTTATTGCAAAAATAGGCATTTTTTAAAAATACTAGAGTCTGCAGATTTCTATTTAGAAAATACTAGAGTCTGCAGATTTCTATTTAGAAAATAATCATGAATTAAAAAAGATACCAAAACCAATTATCAGTTATCTACTAGAGTCGCAGATTTCTATTTAATAATAATTTTAGAAAATAAAGTTTAAAAAAACATTCCAATAATATTATATATTTTTAAAAAAGTTATACAATTATACTTATGTTTAGCGTGTGAGGATTTGCATTAAATTCTAAAAATATATTTTAGCATCCAAAAATTTGTCCTCTGAAAATTAACAATAATAGCAGTCTAGTTTACATGTCATAAAAAAATAATAAATGAAATAAAATTAAAAATAAATGAAATAATTTCATATGGTTATTGATAGCAATCGTTCATTTCATACTTGATACAATAAAATTAAATGGAAATATTATGGCATATGAAATAAAATAATAAATAAATAAAATAATTTTAAATGCAAATTATTCATAACAATCGTTCAATTTATATTTGATAATATAAGAATAAAAGAAAATATTATGGTAATGAAATAAAATAAAAATAAATAATGTACATAATGAAATAAAAGAATTATTTTTTCGAGAAGACTATTTTAGGATATACTTACTTTTTTGTAGAAGATTAGTTTGGGAATTATTTTTTGAAGATACTTTTTTTAACAATACTAGTTTGACAATTGACTCCAAGATAAATGGGACAGAAGGAGTATATGGAATAAAGTGGTGATTTACCATACTATTATTTATTACTACGTATTATTTATTACTAAGTTAAGAGAGAATATATATTTCACATTTCCAGTAGCAACTCAACTCTTGACTTAAAGCTTGCTAATCAGTTATCGCATACTTATAGACAACTCTCACAATGGATGAACGAAATCAATTCTATCTAATTATCCTTATTATGTGTCTAGATCCATCTATACATATTTAGAACTAACTATACAAGTTGTACAACCCCACAACCTTCTAGAAATCAGATGTCTCTAGTAAACCAAATTCGTCGTTGAATAACTATTTTACTCCTATTTCTATATTTAGAAAAAAAATGAAGGATTTAGTTACGATGATAAATTGACTTTTTATTATCAACCGTGGATCTTTTATTCATACTTATCAACTGTAAGTTTTGGTCTAATTCACAAATTATGTTTTGCTTCAATTTAATTTAAATTTATAAGTGACTCATGGATATAAATTACAATAATCTGCATTTTTTCTCGAATTTATCATTAAGAGGTAAAAGATTAACTCATAAGAAATAAATATTTTTATCGAAATTTGAATAAAACCGAAAGAAAGGGTTAAAAGAACGAATCACACTTTTACCACTAAACCTTCTACAATATAATTGCTCTAGAATATTTTGCATATCTCAAAAGGAAAAAATCTACAAGTCTAGCCTAAGACTATCTTCTAAAAAAAACCCGATCCATTTGACCCAACACAACAACGTACCTGATAGCCTCATGCACATGCCGACCCTCATGAAGGTGTAACAGGGCTCCAAATATTTAGGGGCCCATTTTTTTTTAATTTTAAATTTTCTCTGTACTAATAAGTAAGTTTTCTACTTAAAAATTGATATATCTATTCATTCTTTTGAGTTAAAGAAAGGCCCCAATAAATTTATTTAGTTAATATAATAAATTTAGCCCAAAATTATATTACAAAAAATCTAAATCTAATATAGTAATACAGAATTCAAAATAATTAAAATAATTTAATAAGTAATAAAAAGGAAAATATTATCACCAATTCTTCATTTTATCTGTACGCTTCTATTACTGTTCATATCTATTTCTCTTTTGTTCCCAATTTCTTTGTATACCAAACTGTTTTGAACACGAACTAAGTTACCAAAAATGGAGGTCAGTTGTTTTTTTAAGATACATACTAAAATAGAAAATGATAAAAATACAATAAAAATACAGTTTATAGATATTACTTTATAGAGATTGGCTCATTTTTTAACTCTTGCCCCGAACCCATTTTTTCTCAGGACCGGCCCTGCTCATGCAGCCCGTGACATTATTGATGAAAATATGGAATTGTATTAGTAATAACGAGTTTCATTTTTTTCCCTATGTTAATGATCATGCAAGGTGTTGGTCCGGAGACGATAAGTCAGGTGTAGAGGGGGGGGGTGAATACACCTGAGCTCAGTTTCTTTTTCTCAATGAAGGTCAGCTGAGCTGTTGATTGCAACTGATGAACAGTGCCAAATAAGCCTTCGATCGCGGGACGCAGTAAGTCGCCCCTCGAGCTCTCTCCTACCGATCGTTGTCGGTACTTTGAGAATCGATCGGAGGCTGTTGTGCGGAAAGTGTGGGGCCGGAATTCGTCTATTTTGAAAACACGTTTTAGCAAATTAAATCTTTTGGTCATGCGCTTTATAAAATACGTTTTATGCAAGCTTATGATTTTCAAGTCGGTTGAATGCTATGCAATAAAACAAGAAAAGAACACAAGCGATTTAACGTGGTTCGGATACGCAAGATCCTACGTCCACGGTCCCGAACAAAGCGGGAGAACTTGTTGATTATTCGAGCAAGCCTCGGCGGGGATACTGTCGTTTGGACGGTTCCCTCTAAGTTATAGTCCTTAATGACTTTACAATCCAAACCTAAGTCCGAAAGGGAAGGGAATATTCTCCAACTGAGAAGGAGTTCTTACAATAAGAACAATTCACTAAATGTGAACTCCTTCGAATCTAAGCTATAAATATGACAATGAGCTTAGTCTAGAGAAGAAAGGGATCTAAGAACTCTAGAGAGAAAACCGAGAAATCTTCTAAGTACGCAAGTTTTCCTCCTGGATGATCTTTGAGTGTTCTAGAGCGTTTGTGAACTTGAGCTTGTCCCCTTCGAAATTCCGTCACTCGGAGCTTCAAAAACTTCTCTATTTATAGTTGTGAGTTATGACATATGTCCGTTGGAGACGACGATGCCACGTGTCACAAGCTTCCAAGGAAAACGGCCATAATTCGAACTTGTTGCAGCAGGGCAGTTAATGCACTGTTCATGAGAGCAGCTTTACTATGTAGAGTAGGTAAGCGTTGTCGGCTTCTCATTGGTCGAGGTTTGTAGTTGGTGAGAATGTCAGAGTTGACCGTTCAACAACCTCGTATGTCTTCTGCTGAACTTCTTGAAAAGACTTGAATAGCTGGGTCGCTTTCCGTAGGATACAGTAGACTTAAAAGTCTCTGTCTTCTTCAGCTGAGTCGGCTGACAGGGCATCTACTGAGTAGGTCACCGGCGACTCGCGAAGGTAACCGGGCTTGCATGAGTTCTTTCGCCGATGGCATATCGGCTGGCCGGGTCGGCTTCTACTGAGGTTTACTCAGCTGATGACTGAAGAACGCAAGCGATTACACTGATGACGTGGGGTTCTGAAAAGTATCTTCGACAGAAGATCAGTTCAACAATTACCCCGTACAGGACTTAGACAAGAATATAAAAACGATTACAACAAGTCTAACCTATACATCAGCTAATCCTAACGACACACTAATCTACTGATATCAGCTAGGTTTTGGGATCTTCAATTCCATAGTACTACTATGATTTCCCCCAATTTTCTTTTAACCGAACAACAACTGAGTATCATCTACTAACTCATATCCAACAATTTCCCCCTAATTGATGATGCCAAAACCTCTACCTCTACCTCTTAAACTTCTTAAGTCTATAAAAGATGCTATCCTACTGACAACAATTTCCCCTTACAACATTCTGAGGGAAAAAAAATAAAGGAATTTCAATACTTCAGTAGGTGGGAGATAGGCAAAATCAGAGAAACTGACTGTGAGTGTGTGTCAGATCACTTAGTGATCAGTCGTGAAAACACAATGTAAAGAGCTGAAAGACAATGAGTAATTGTCTGACAAGCAATAGGAACTGATATATATAATCAATGAAGTACAGGTTCCTATCACTTTTACAAAAGATAGAAAAGAGAAAGACTACAGACGCCTGAAGGCTTGAGTGCATTCCCTGAATCTTGCAGATCTGTCCATGGGAGGTTCCAGACGATAGTATAAATAGATTCTCTTCCTCAGAGTCTGGATATCCTCGTCGTCTTCAGCAAGGTGGACACTCAAGTTGAAGCGGAATCTTTGCCGCAAAGACTAACCTCATCTTCTATGTCCTTCGTACATAGAACTCCGCACGCAGCTTCTAGGAGGTGGGATGCGCCCGAAAGTCGGAGCTCTAAACGGAACATTCCCGTCTCTTCATGATCTCCTTGAGCTGTTCCCTCGGCTACGGATTGTCTGAAACATGAACTCATCAAAGGCTTGATCGATAGGTTGCTCTCGAGGATAGAATCCCCCAAACATAGTAGCCTTTGATAAATTGCTCTTTAAGTTCTTCCCATTGATCATTAACCTCGGTCGGAACCCATCGATCGACATGAGCAACCGAGTCCTTCTTGGCGAGAGGTGTTCTCTTCCTTGATCCTCTTGGGATTTGTCTTCCGGGATCATGCTCGGCTTTTTGGATAGGCTTATCATCTTAGCCATATCGGCCATTCTTTTCTTTTCTCGGAGAGCC
Organism: Lavandula angustifolia; assembly: GCA_028984105.1. Taxonomy (NCBI): domain Eukaryota; kingdom Viridiplantae; phylum Streptophyta; class Magnoliopsida; order Lamiales; family Lamiaceae; genus Lavandula; species Lavandula angustifolia. Next base: position 205,306 of record CM054820.1, on the reverse strand, counting down.
GCCGCCCTACAGTCTCCTCGTCGATATTTAGGCCTTGCGGCGTCGCCTCCCCGTGTCGCTTGATCTTCCGCTATCCGCTCGGGTGTTAGAGTAGGAGTGGGAATGCTCGAGTAGTAGCCGGGATCTCGGTCGGAAGAGCCTTAGCAAAATCGCTTGGGCTTTCTTCTTTCGCTCTTCGACCGATTCGACCTTTTTCTTGCCTTTGCCCTTAACGGCTTTGCCCTTGGGCTTCTTTCTTGCTTGCTTCGCTTCTTCAAGCCGAAGCTCTTGGTCCCGACTTATCTTGTAGGTTGTTGGGCAATATTGAGGTCATAAGCCTCTTGCTCCGCTTTAGATTTGAATTTTCGGACCGGGGAGGAAGGAGGGGTAATAAGCGATAGCGTCTCCTTCCCCGGCCTCGCGGAGGAGTCTGTTCTCCTTCGGACTCTTGCTCAACGAAGTGAGCAACATCTTCTATGTGAGCGGCGAAGATGAGATGGGTGTAGGTTCTAGAGGAAATTCGAGCGCACAGAACCCCAAGTATCTTCAGCCTGAGCGGCTGAGGATTGAGCATGAGCAGTTGAGGGTTGTTCCGCCTGAATACCTTCCCCCTAAGTCTGAGCATTAGAGGGTCCTTCCTCCTGACCACCCTCTACTATTTGGACATCAGCCATATCCGTATCAGGTTCATCCTTCATAATACCTTCCCCTTTTTGGCATCATCTGCCTTAGAGAGTTGGGTGCGGATGGCTTGAATGTCTCTTTCCACATTGTGGACTGAATCCTTAATCTGAGTTGCTGTGGATTCGAAGTCCTTGACGAGATCGCAATATAATTCCCAGTCTTTTTCTTGATCAGCTCTAGATGTTTTAAGCTGTGCAGCTGACTCCAGACGGAGTTTCAGCAGAGCCTGATCCTGCGATTATGTCATTTCTTTCTGAATAAGTTTCAGAGCCTCTGCCTGTTGGGTAATAGATTTTTGAAGGCTAGAGGTGGCAATCTTATTCCGTTCATCGATTTCGAGCTTAACAGTTGTGAGAGCTTGAGTCGACCGCTCACGAAAATATCTTCGCCGATTCTGGAGCAACCGCCGACTACGAGCTTCTAGATCGACTTTACGAGCTGCTAAGGCCGCCTCAATAATCTCCCGAAAGTTGGGTTGAGGAGTAGGTACCGGAGTCTTTGAGATGTCGCCAGCCTATTCCGTCTAAGCTCTGTGTCTGAGCCTTGGTATACTTTGTCCACTTCAGATGGACGTCCTTAGCCAAAAGTCTGTTTTTCTCTCCTTGGCGTTGAATGGCTTTATTTACGGACTTTGAGGATACGGAACCGATAGGTTGTATCTGGTACGAGCTGGTTCCGAGCCTCTGCTCAGAAAATGTGAGGAGCTGCTCCCTACTGTACTTCGGAGCACCTTGAGCATCACCTGATGTATCAGGATGTGGTGAATTGCTCTTCTCACGGGGAGTTGAACCCTCAGCAGAGCCTCCCAACTCTGTATCCTTGGGTGTCTGATCCTTCCTCTGATTGTTATCATCATCATCTTTCTTATCATCAGCAGGAGGAGATGAGGGTGGAGGAGTGTTGCTAGGGACTGACTCTCGCAAGCTTAGAAGGTAAAGCATTGCGGCTCTGAGATCTTCAAGAGTAGCTAAGTCAGCTGGTTCTCCGTACCCTATGACTTCTTGTAGCTTCTGCTCCTCATCGTGCAGGTAGAGAACTGAGTGGGTTTTGATTATGTCTTCTAGAATATCCCAACTCAGAAATCTTAGAAGCATTTGAACCCTAGCCCACGATGGCTATGTCGACTAAGTCTCGAGTGCCCAGGTGATCTCGGGAATATGATCGTGTACTTCACTGCGGCACGGAGACGAGTGGTGTAAATAGTTGTCCACTCGGCCGCATTCTCCTCAGTCGGTTCCCTAACGTCCGACTGTGTGTCATCGGAGCTGATGACTTGAGCTTTCTCCTTGAGGGTTGCTCCTTTAATCCCTGTGTCGGAGTCTAAGATATGCTCATCTTGTTGTGGAGGAGGAGCCTGTGCTAAGATGGTTATCGGCTGAGCCATAGTGACCTCAGCTGGTCGTGGCCTATTAAGCCTCCTCCTCTTGGGAACGTCAGCGGGAGATGGCAAGACAGGAGCACCTCTCTTCTGCTCAGGTGGCCCTTTGCCAATCGACTTCTCCGTCGCTTCTTTAGTCTCGAAACTTTATCGCCTTAGTGTTGTACGGCTTTGAGTCTTCAAAAGCCGAGTTCCTCTGTACAACACTCTCTATTAGGACTGACATCTTGGTCCCGAATAGAAGCTTACCCACACTGGCCAACCTCCTCTCGCCAGTGGGTAGCGTAGTGAACTTCTGGGCTTGGGCTTTCATCTGAGTTGTATAATAATCAACCCAGTTCACTTCTACTCCATCATCTATAGCCATCATCAGCTGAATCCTTGGCTTGGACAGTTGATCGTACGATCCAACTGAGCTTGTCAGTATGTGCGAGACCACATACGCTAAACCTCTGTACTGAGGTAGCAAGAGATTCCTCGGGAGAGCTGTCTTGAACGTCAGATCACTGCGTCCACATAATTTTTGCACATAAGCGTTGATCTCCCTCTCCTTATATCTGATAGGGGAGATTCCAGAATTAGGAAGCTGAAACGCGAGGACCAGAGCCTCTCGGATGTTGAAGGTCTTCTGAGACGCCTTCCACTTGTTCGGATTAGTCTCCTCCATGTAAGAAAACGAGGCTTCTTCTCCTTCGGCAGCCACTGAATTCCAGTTGAAATATGCCTCCACTACTTGCCTCGGCAGACTGGCACGGGGATGCTTGGTCACGAGGGTCTCCAACCCAGACCTCTCCAGAGCATCGAACATCGGTTCCAGATATGGGATATCCACCTGGCGGAAAGCCATTGTGGGTTCGAACTGAATCCGGATGGTCATGATCTCCACTATAGGTTCAGGAGTCTGTACGATCGCCATAGAAATATGCAAAACAACTTGTTAGCACTTGAAAATAGAGTAAGTTAGTAGTTATCGCCAGATTTTAATACATTACCGAGTATTAGAGCTTGAAAGATGCACGTGCAAGGCGGTTATAAGAAGTAGAAACCGATTGTGAGTAAAGCTCGTAAGGTATGAAAATGGCGAAAAGTAACGAATGATAGAAGATGAAAGATTTTGTATATATTGGCTTGATTGCACGTTTTAATCTAACGGCTGAGTTTTAATCTTTCATAACTATGGACGGCTAAGATTTAATGTTATAAAAGGAATGATTACCAAAGCCGCCTAAAACATAGATCTACGTAATAAAGGTAAGTGAGAAGACATGCATTAAATGCGCGACTGCACAACATTAATTACTCGGGTTAAGGTTTCCCTACCGACCTTTCCTTAAACTATTAATGGCGGGAAATGAATGCACATTAACTACTGAGTGTGAGCGATCGATGCAATAAATGCGAGCATGCTTCAAAAAAAATAAGTACACAAAATTACGCAAACCTCTTAACTGAACTTATCACCGGTTACCGTTATGTATAAGGAGAATGGTTGTCATGCTGATGACTATGTTCCCCCTTGCTGTGTTCCAGTGTGACTTTCCCACTGGGGTCACTGTACTTGGTTATCGGCCCGTCGTACTGATTCCTTATGCTGATACCAATTGTTACCAATTGTTGGGCAATGATGTTCTCGGTAGTCGGCATCTACCGACGCATCTCGGAGGGGATCCAAGAGACCTAGCTACTCGGTGATAGTTCTCCGAACCTGTTCTCGCCTAGTGGTTTGGTCGAGATATATCGCCCTTTGCTTGTCAGGATGGATCTTCTCCATCCCGATATCCTTCTTCTCGACATGGTCTCCGATGAAGTGGTGTCGGATATCCACGTGCTTGCATCCGGTATGTAGAACCTGGTTCGAGTTATGGCAATCGCACTTGTGGAGTCGCGATAGATGGGCACTTCATCCCGAGTTATACCATAATCTCTAAGTTGTTGTCAAAGCCAAAGGATTTGGGCACAACAACTTCCTGCAGCCATGTACTCGGCTTCGGTAGTGGACGTTGCTACCGAATGCCCTTCTTTGAAAACCAAGAAATCGCTTCTTGCCGCCTAGAACCGACAAGTTCGGAAGTTGACTTTCGATCTATCCCGCATCCCGCATAATCGGCATCGGAATAACTCCGTCGGCATTAAGTTATCATCGCGAGGATACCATAACCCAAAGATCGTGTTCCTCTTAAATAGCGCAGAATCTTCTTCGCCGAGTCTAAATGACTTCGCTTGGGATCTCGCTTGGAATCTTGCGCATACACCTACAACATAAGTTATGTCGGGACGACTAGCCGTTAAATAAAGTAAAGAGCCTATAATAGCTCTATAGTCGGTAGAGTTAATCGAAGCTCCCTCTTTGTCTAGATCGATTTTAAAGTTCGTGTTCATGGGGATTTTGGACCGGCTTGCCGGAGTCGCAGCCGAATCTTTTGAGAAGGTCTCGAGTGTATTTGGCTTGATTGATGAAGATTCCTTCGGGTGATTGCTTCACTTGAAATCCAAGGAAATAATTCATCTCTCCCATCATGGACATCTCGAATTTCTCTTTCATCATCTTCTCGAACCGCCGGCATATGGTCTCATTTCTGCGTTACCGAAAATGATGCCGTCCACGTAGATTTGCACCAGTAGGATGTCATCTCCCGACTTTATGTTGAATAGGGTGCGATCTATCGTCCCCTTCGAAAACCTTTTCGAAGTAGAAAGTCTCGATAGGGTATCATACCGAGGCCATGGGTGCTTGTTTTAACCCATACGAGCTTTCCTAAGTCTCGTACACCCGATGTCCCTCGCCGAAAGCCGGGCGGTTGTTCCACGTAGACTTCTTCCTTCAGGACGCCGTTCGTAAAAGCCGACTTTACATCCATCCGATAGACTTTGAAGCCTTGATGTGTTGCATAAGCTAGGAATAGACGAATGGCTTCCAATCTAGCGACCGGAGCGAACGTTTCATCAAAGTCAATTCCTTCGCCCGATCGTATCCCTTTGCAACTAGTCTTGCTTTATTTCGACAATGACGTTGTTTTCATCTCGCTTGTTTTTGAAGACCCACTTAGTACCAATCACGTGCTGATGTCTAGGTCCGTCAACAAGCTCCCATACTTCATTTCTAACGAACCGGTTCGGCTCTTCTTGCATAGCAATGACCCGGCCAAGATCTTTAAGTGCGTCCTCTATCGACCGAGGTTCTTCCGTAGACGTAAAACAAGAGTAAAGTGAGCTTTCTCCTTGACTTAATCTTGATCTCGTCCTTATAGTTGCTGATGGATCTCCAATGATAAGATCTCGAAGAATGAGCATCGAGCCAGAACGCCCGAGTCGGGCTTCTTCTTCGATACTACTTCGCACGCCGTAGGGAGTGTTAGGCATTTCGAAGTACTCGTTCGTCGATCGTAGCAATTCGAAGAAGAAGGTTAGGATCTACCGAGTTTCCGGGTTCGGGAGCATTTAGCTCGGGAACATTAATCGTTCCCCCCGAGTTTATATTCTCGGTAGAGGTCTCGATTACCACTCGGGGCTTCCTCATCGACCGATGTTACTCGTTGTTGATTACGTTCGATAGAATCAACTAGGTCGGCCTACATCAACCGTTGGTTGAGTCCGAGTTTGTTCATCGTCCGACTCATCATCCCAACAATGCCGGATCTTTTCGACTTTATCGGCAAGTCCGAGATCCCGTAGCTTGCCGCCGACATCATCGTATTTGACTCTGTTTCTTTCCTGTTCTCGGCAACAAATTCATCAAAAACAACATGAGGGCTTTCCTCCACACAAAGAGTCCGATAGTTAAAGACTCGAAGGCTTTACCGACTCGAGAGTAACCTAAGAAAACTCCTTGATCGATTTGCTATCAAAGACCTTCATTTGATCTTTCCCATTATTGTGGATAAAGCAAGGACAACCGAAAATATGAAAATGAGAAATAGAAGGAATTCTCCCTTTCCATAATTCATATGGTGTCTTCATGTGTTCCTGAGTGAGTAGTGAGCGATTCTGAGTATAGCAGGCGGTGTTAGTAGCATCGGCCCCGGAACTTCGAGGGTAGTCCGAGGAATCTGCGAGGAGCGTTCTTGCTGCTTCTTTGAGTGTTCTGTTCTTTCGTTCAGCAAGTCCGTTTTGCTGAGGGGTGCGTGCAGCTGATGTCTCGTGCTTAATTCCCTCTTTATCGCAGTATGTCTTAACTACGAGTTTAGAAACTCGTTCCTCGTCCGAGCGAATTCTTTGAATCTTGATGTCCTTTTCCACACTGAGTTTCTTCAACAGATTTGGCAACTCAGTTTGAACATCAGATTTATTGGCGATGAAGATGACCCAAGTATATCTCGAGTAGTCGTCAATAACAACGAGGGCATACTTCTTGCCTCTTATAGTCACTGGAGAGACTGGCCCGAATAGGTCCATGTGCAGCAGCTGAAGGATTCCATCAGTGGAAGGTGACGGAATAGGTGGATTGCTACTCTTTGTTTGCTTTCCCTTCAGACATGCTTCACAATTTCTGTCTTTAACGAACGATTCGTTGGGCAGTCCTCTGACTTTGGAGTTCTTGGCTAGCTTGTTCATGGTCTTGAAGTTCAGGTGGCTGAGTCTCTTGTGCCATAGCCATCCTGACTTGTCACCAGATTTTGTCTGTGCTAGTAAGCAAGCCTCAGGTTCTGTGGTTTTCCAGTCTGCAACATAGATGTTTTTCCTCCGCGAACCTGATAACACTGTTTTCCCTGTAGATTTGTCAACAATATCACAGAAACCAGCGTCAAAGATTACTCTATTAAGATTATCACAGAATTGACTGACTGAAAGGAGATTATGTTGAAGTCCTTCAACATATGTTACTCTTGGAACTGTGGCAGTCCCAATTGTCAGCGTTCCGTATCCCCTTGTATAGCCTTTGGAGTTGTCACCGAATTCAATTCTGGGACCATCTTCTTGTACGTAGTTGGTCAGCAGGCTCTTCTGGTAAGTCATGTGTCTCGAGCAGCCGCTGTCCACTATCCAAGGGTCCTTATGCACCTACAAAACAGAGGCATTTTTAGGTACCCTTTGGTTTAGTTGGGTCCTTACTGGTTAGTGGGTGATTTCGGAACCCAGATCTGTCTAGGAACCTTAGAAGTCTGAGACTTCTTCTTCTGAACCTTGTCAGCTTTCTTCTCCACAGGACTTGGAGATACTGACTTTTCGCCGATGATTTTGGGTTCGAGCGCTTTCTTCTTCCGAGTCTTAGCGCTTCTTCCCGACCTTGGGCTCATAGTAGTACGAGCCGCACCGAGCCGGATGCTCATATAATGGCTCTCGCATCGTTACGCCCATCTGACCTTCTTGGTTCCCCCTGAATTTGATCGCGGTGTCCTGGGGCAGGAACCATTTGTCAGCTGTTTCTTATGATTGCTTGGCTGAGGTGCAATCATTTTCTGTTTGTTCTTCGCCTGAGGTGTAGTGTCAGCAGTTTGCACTTTCCCCCTGACGAACCTATCAGCCAGCGATTCTGAGCTTTTAGAAGTGGAAGCTTCGTGAATATAACCAAGGCCTTCTTTTACAGTAGTTGGCCGTTGTGCTCTGATCATGCTTTCTAGCTTCTCCTTAGCTCCCAGGTACAGTTCAGTCATAAGTCCTCTCCAGACCTCATCACTTCTCCTGAGAGAATCATAGTCCTTCTGTACGTCTGAGAGTTTCTGACTGAGTTGGGCTATTTCAGTCTCTTTCTCAGAATTGTCCTTAGTCAGGACTGAGATCTGAGTCTCTTGAAGCTGAGACTTAGTCATAAGAGATTCAATCTCTTCCTTGAGTCTCGCAACTAGATTCTCTGTCTCTGGAGAGACCCGACAATCGAAGAAAGTCTCGATTCTCGGCCTTTACTGTTCTAGTTCCTGGATGGTTCTCGTTGAACTCTCTCGCTCGTGAATACTGTTCCTCTAGTAGATCGTCGTAGGCTTGTACCACATCTAGAGGATCATCTCGAGACCGAGCACGTGTCGTGTGTGTCTTTGTGTGAAGAAGAGGTAATATTAAGTTTAGAATTTACCTCGGCCTCTTCTCCAGGCCATCGGACATCTGTTCGACCGATTCCTCGAGAACCTTCTCTCCGACTTCAACAGCCTACGAATGCGGCTTCATCTTCGAAGAATACATGAATATATCCTCTTCAATTGAGTTGTCGGATATCTCTCCGGCTATGTAGGCCTGCCTTCGCTTGGCAAATTTTTCTCTTCTGGCCTGTCGTTCTGCTCTTTGAGCAGTTGAGAGTTCGGACAATCATACTGATAGTGTCCTTCCTTCTTGCAGTTGTAGCAGGTGGATGGTCTGCTGCTCTTACCAGCTGAGTCTTTAGACGGACTGGCAGCAGACTCCGATTTCCTACATTCAGTAGAAGGATTAGATTCTTCTTTCTTATGATAGTCTTTCTTACCCGAAGAAGAATCTCGGTTGTATTTCCTCGCCTTTCGACTTTCTCCTTTTCCCTCTCGATATTTGAGAGCCATCGGTGCTAGGCCGATCGGGGCCCGGAGTCTCGGAAGACTTTGCTACCGATGTGGCCACGGCTTTGCTTGAGGAAATAGGCTTGGCTCCCGTGTTGCCGATTGTTGCCTTGAAGGCATGGTCGAACTCGTGTCACTGGAGCGCTTAAGCACTTTTGGGGTAAGGCTATGCTCGAATTCCTCCGATTTTAATTCGAAAATATAACATCGGGAGTTAGAGCATTTAGATCGAGCGACGTAAATAAGTAGCAAAAGGAAGCCACTTCGTCGGGGCAACGCTCTCAAGATCTTGGTGTTCATCTCCTTGTTGGTGAACGACCTCCCGACCCATTGATGACATTGACTTGATTGGTGAATCGACACTCGGCTCGTCAATGGTTTCAGTAAGCTCCATTGCAAAGGCGTCGAACTTTTGAAGCTCTAGCTCGAGCTTGTTTTCTTTGATCCGAGGGGTTCCATGGCTCAGATGCCCAAGGCGTCCTATAGCTCTTTCGCCGTCTTGCAATCCCTGTACCCTTCCGAGGGTGTGAGTCACTGAGCATAGTCAGTATGGCATTACGTGCAACTCGGTCAAAGTTGTGCAACTTCTTTTCTTCAGGCGTGAAGGCAGATTTATCTTTGGGAACCTTAGCACCAGTTTGTGCTCCCGCGCCTCCTCCAAAGAAGCAAATCTGCGCTTGCCGATCATGGGAATGATCGGTCCCGACTCTAGGACATCGACATGCTGTCGTGGAGTGACGTTAGGTGTGCCTCCATACGTACGCGCCATACCGTGTAGTTCTCTATTGAGAACATCGGTACCATCCTAATACCGACATATCAGACATCGTAAGAGTAAGCGTATAAGGATGCTGAAAAGATGCTTATGCAATGAAAATGGTTTTCAGGATCAGTTCGAGAGGACCAGTATTTCAGAACCGGCGATCGGTTGAACACCGTGAGCTCCGATACCAATTGTTGGTCCGGAGACGATAAGTCGGTGTAGAGGGGGGGGGGTGAATACACTGAGCTCGCTTTCTTTTTCTCAATGAAGGTCGCTGAGCCGTTGATTGCAACCGATGAACGGTGCCAAATAAGCCTTCGATCGCGGGACGAGTAAGTCGGCCCATCGAGCTCTCTCCTACCGACCGTTGTCGATCTTTGAGAATCGGTCGGAGACCGTTGTGCGGAAAGTGTGGGGCCCGGAATTCGTCTCTTTTGAAAACACGTTTTAGCAAATTAAATCTTTTGGTCGTGCGCTTTATAAAATACGTTTTATGCAAGCTTATGATTTTCAAGTCGGTTGAATGCTATGCAATAAAACAAGAAAAAGAACACAAGCGATTTAACGTGGTTCGGATACGCAAGATCTTACGTCCACGGTCCCGAACAAAGGCGAGAGAACTTGTTGATTATTCTCGAGCAAGCCTCGCAGGGATATGTGCGCAGACCGGACAGTTCCCTCTAAGTTATAGTCCTTAGCGACTTTACAATCCAAGCCTAAGTTCGAAAGGGAAGGGAATATTCTCCAACCGAGAAGGAGTTCTTACAATAAGAACAATTCACTAAATGTGAACTCCTTCGAATCTAAGCTATAAATATGACAATGAGCTTAGTCTAGAGAAGAAAGGGATCTAAGAACTCAGAGAGAAAAACTCGAGAAATCTTCTAAGTACGCAAGTTTTCCTCTCGGATGATCTTTGAGTGTTCTAGAGCGTTTGTGAACTTGAGCTTGTCCCTTCGAAATTCCGTCACTCGGAGCTTCAAAAACTTCTCTATTTATAGTTGTGAGTTATGGCATATGTCCGTTGGAGACGACGATGCCACGTGTCACAAGCTTCCAAGGAAAACGGCCATAATTCGAACTTGTTGCAAGCGAGGCGGTTAATGCACTGTTCATGAGAGCAGCCTTTTGTGTAGAGTAGGTAAGCGTTGTCGGCTTCTCATTGGTCGAGGTTTGTAGTTGGTGAGAATGTCGTAGTTGACCGTTCAACAACCTCGTATGTCTTCCGCCGAACTTCTCGAAAATACTTGAATAGGCCGGGTCGCTTCCGTAGGATACGATGTAGACTTAAAGTCTCTGTCTTCTTCGCTGAGTCGGTGACGAGGGCATCTAATGAGTAGGTCACGGTGGCGACCGCGAAGATCTTGGGCTTGCATGAGTTCTTCTGGCGATGGCTTATCATTCCTTGGGTCGGCTTCTACCGAGGTTTACTCGGTACCGATGACCGAAGAACGCAAGCGATTACACCGATGACGTGGGGTTCGAAAAGTATCTTCGATAGAAGATCAGTTCAACAATTACCCCGTACAGGACTTAGACAAGAATATAAAAACGATTACAACAAGTCTAACCTATACATCAGCTAATCCTAACGACACACTAATCTATTGATATCAGCTAGGTTTTGAGATCTTCAATTCCATAGTACTACTATGATTTCCCTCAATTTTCTTTTAACCGAACAACAGCTGAGTATCATCTACTGACTCATATCCAACACAAGGCTATGCATATATAGATCTATAGTTTTGGGTAACATTTTGGATCAAAGCATTTCATCATGTTAGTTTTTTTTTGGGTACATTTAAAGAGAGAGAAAAAAAAACTGAATCCAAGAAGGATTATGTCAAATACTCACACTTATAATTGGATTGGATTTTGGGATGGCTACCTTCAAAAATAAATTATGCTGATAATATAAAAAAATCCTAAATTATCTATATTCAATATATTACTCCCTTCATCCCATAAATTTTATATCAATTTTTTTTTGTTCCATATATTTTGTTCATTTTTTTAAAAAAGTTAAAATTATGGAGCTAAAAATTATCCACAATTTGAGAGTCCCACAACTACACTCACAATCCGCCACTCTTATTAAATTCGCTCGTAAAGTTAGGGTGAGTATTTATAGCGTATAGTCTTAAAAATGAAGTCAACTCTCGACTTAAAGTTATGTAACTCTGACCCAGTCGTCCATACAAAACATCCACTCCATGAATTTTCCACACGTAAGAAAAATTAAATTTCCACAAGAACCAAAATTTCTACATAAAGCAAAGGCCAGCTTTCTTCCTCCTCCTTCATACTTCGATCCACTCCACTCAACTCCATCACCGATTTTTTCATGACGGAGAATATACCTGTTATTTCAGCTTGGCAGAAGGTGGAGATCTTGGGTCGTGGATCGTTTGGATACGTGTACGAGGGAATTTCTGAGTAAGTGCTAACTGTTGCTCAATTTTACTTTTCTAGGCTATAATCGCTGCTAATTTCCAGTACTAATTTTGAGTATTTCATCCTTTAACTTGTTATCTTGTTGGAATCTCATTCCTAGCGTTTTGATAGTTTGAACGGTAGAGTTTGGGTATTTACTTAATGGTGCGAGGTGTGATTTACTTGAAAAAAAATATGAATTATAATTCTCCCAAGTTTCTGATCGGGAATTTGAATTACATTCATGTTTCATTGTGATATTACGAATAATGAATTGGATTTGAAGAACAAAGAATTTTGGGGGAATTTTCTGCTCAGATTTATTTTCTCAACTCGTGAGGGGAGATTGTTAGATGGCTTATGCTCTGGTGTTAACATGATTTGCTGCAGTGATGGATTCTTTTTTGCTGTTAAGGAAGTATCTCTGCTCGAACAAGGGGAAGAATGTATTACTCAACTGGAACAGGTAAAGATTAACTTGTTATGAACTATGTAGGGGTATGATAAGTTTTCAGGTCTTGTTTTCTCCCCTTGCCCTCTTTTTGTTAATAGCTTTTTATTCTTTCTGTATGTCCAGGAAATTGCACTTCTGAGGCAATTTGAGCATGAAAATATCGTCCGGTATTTTGGCACGGAGAGGGTACAGCTCTCTTGTCTTCTTTGCAATGTTTGCTTGTATAATTGTATCTTCATTGTTTATGTTTTGAGATGGAGTTTTTCCACTACTCTCGATTATACTACGATAAATAAACCATTCACATACACATTGAACTGTCAATTGCCATTTATCTTCGAGTTTCTTTGTTCCCTGAAATCCTTCATAAGTCAAGGCACTAGATATAAGCAGCCTCTTTTCTACTCCCTCATACTGCATTCGGAGAAGATTGGAAACTTTCAACATCACTTCCTACTTGTTTGTTTTGGAAAGTTCCGAATAATTTTCTTCTGCAAGCTGATGTATGTCTGCGTGTGTGACATTAATGAATCTTGTTTGTTTTCATTCATCTTGTAGGACGAATCACATCTCTATATATTGATGGAGCTTGTTTCAAAAGGCTCCCTGTTGAGCCTTTACCAACACTATACCCTCCGAGAGTCAGCAGTCTCTGCTTATACAAGATCGATTCTGCACGGTTTAAAGAATCTGCATGATCGAGGTGTAGCGCACAGGTCATCATCCAAACTTCTCATATTAAGTCTTCCTACTTTTCTTCAATAGTAATGTCTTATGCAGGAAAAGGTTTGTTGTGTTCTTACATGTTTTAGTATAGTCCGTATTAATAAATCATTTGTGTCTTGGTACAGAGACATCAAATGTGCAAATATATTGCTGAGCATTGATGGTTTGGTGAAACTTGCGGATTTTGGTATTGCAAAGGTTATATATACATATATATATCAAATTTTCTGTTCTTCTTTCTCATTTTACACAGAGACTTTAAAGTAGCACATCAATTGGTATGGTTTATGATGAGTAACATTTACTCAAACTGGCAAAAATAATACAGCACAGATTGCTTGAAATTCCCTCCATCTAACAGTTTCTTGCCATTGTACCTTATAATTTGTTATGTTTTCTTTGTGCAGACCACAATATTGAATAATGTAGAGTCTATCAAGGGGACTGCACATTGGATGGCTCCTGAGGTTTTGACCTCTAAACTTACATAAATTATCAATCATCTTTTGTTGTTGAGTCCAATTTTAAGTTGATGAGCCAGCATAGGATTCTCAGTTTAAATTTGACTCAAGTCACCTGCCATATATGAGATTTGTTAAATTGGTAATGTATGAGATGCCTACTGCAATCCAGCTTAAAGGGTAGTAAACTAGAACCTGATCATCCTTTCCTTGCTGCTTAGTTTAGCATATCCATCCTTATTATTTCTTCATTTTGTAAATTTTTAATGAAACTAGGTAGTTGAATTATATCTAACCCAACTTTATATTAAGTTAGAATCGTATTGATAGATAGTTTGTTGGATAGATAGTACGATAGATCTTTTGATTGTTTGTATTGATCTGTACTCGCCAGTCTACGAGTATCTTTAGTGGATTTCGGTAAGGAAGCATAAATTAGACGTAGGATCTTATGAATCCGAACCACTATAAAATCTCGGTATCATTTACTGTTACACTCATTTATCAGCTTATATTCGCTGTCATTTATCATCAGTTCAACAGTTGCATAAGAAAAATGTTTTCACAAAGGGTCTAACATATTTCCGCATTTATTGACTGACTCATTATCAATCGGTAAAAACAAAATTTGACATCAGGTGTATCACCCTATACACCTGAAATCGTATTGAGACCAACACTTCTTGTTCTCCAATCCAACCATAAAGAATTGCATGACTGCAGGTTGTAAGGGGCCGGGGCGTGTACAGGCTTGCCGCAGACATATGGAGCCTTGGTTGCACGGTGTTGGAGATGCTAACCAGACGCGTTCCATATGCCGAATTCGAAACCGTAAGTAAAAGCATTTTCACTAATCTTTCTCCAGCTTTTACCAAACAATAGCTCTTGCTTGGTACTACAGATTCAGGCGTTGTTTAAGATAGGAAAGGGTGAGAGGCCCCATATTCCTGATACTCTTTCGAGCGAAGCACGTGACTTCATACTTAAGTGTCTTCAAGTTGACTCGAGTTTGAGGCCCAGCGCTGCTCAGCTCTTGGATCATCCCTTTGTACGCATGACAGTGAGATCAGATCATCCACAGTAATTTGTGTCACAGGGTTATTGTATGAGACTCGAAAACACATTTTGTAGAAAAAATGTAAACGTGGTATTGATAAAGAATAATTTCGGCACCCAATATTAATTTGGGCCTAATTCCAATTATTGGAGAGAAAAAAAATTGATTTTGATCATATAATGTGACCATTGTTCCTTTTTTGTCCTATATAACTTTGTAAAGTGTTCGATTTTGATCTTATAATTTTACAAAGTGTTCGATTTTGGTTCCTGAACGAAAATTGTCGAACGATAAAGGAAACTATTTGTCGAAAGTTAAAATCACATACCACATTAGAAAATCAAAATCAAAATCAAAATTTATTAATATTACAAGGAGAGAACATGCAACTCAACAATATTTACGAGTAGGTCTTAAAATATTACAAATTCCCCCTTAAATTACTCTTATTTAATTTAAAACACTAGCAGACCCTCCTTAATATCATACCCCATCTTCTCCAAATTAGGGCTTACCGCGAACTGTAACATCGGCGGCGGCCCGCACGCCAAGGCCAGCACCGTCTCCGCCGCCGTCGGAATATGCTCTCTCAAAATTTCTTCCGTGACAAATCCTACACTGTATTTCCAACCTTCCTTCACACTCTCTTGCACCACATACCACACTTTAACTCTCGTCGGATACTTCTCCGCCCACAAATCGAGCTCTTCCCTCAGCAAAATATCGTCCTCCGTCCGATTCGCGTAGATGACGAACATCTCCGTCCGATCCTCCGGATCCTTCAAAATTGCCTGCATCACTTGATAGATCGGAGTAATCCCGGTGCCGCCGGCGATCATGGCCAATTTCGTGGCGAATTTTGGTTTCCCGTGGACGAGGAAGTTTCCTCTTCCGGTGTACTCGATGTGCCCTAACGGACCTTTAACGTCGATTGACGAGCCGATCTCGAGGTTATCGAGATGCTGCGACATTAGACCGCCGTTAGGGAATTTTGGATGGACGCCTTTAAAGTAAACCTTCACTACAAGCTCGAAGTGACCGACGGCGTCAACATCGCTTGACGGCGTGTAGGCTCGCATACAGAGCTTGTCGTTAACGGCGGCGCAGACGAAGATGTGTTTTCCCACCGGTAAGCCTAGTATTTGATCTCCCTTCGGCAATGCAAATCGGAATTTTCTTGTGTCGTGAGAGAGTGAGATTTTCTCGACGAGTTTGCAGGGGATTTTCTCGCGCGGAATTAGGGCTACGCTCTTCTTCTTCGGCGACGGTGGCCGTAGGATCTTCGGCGGCGGTGGCAGTATGGTTTTAATCTCTTTGATCTGCGCCATGTGGAGGTTGCCGGAGGAGCCGTGGACGGAGTTAGTAGGGGATGATTCGGCAGAGGCGTAGCCGTAGCCGGCGGTGACGAGCTCACCGATCCGGTAGTCTTCGAGCATCTTCTTCGCCTTGTCGGAGTGGATGGCTTCGAACTCCTCTGTGCAATCGGTGCCGGCGTTGATGAGGATGCTGTCGGCGCCGCCCGGGTGGTCCTTGAGGAAGCGCGTGCAGTCGTAGACGTGGCCGTTGACGACGATCCACGCCGACTCGGCCGAGTTGTGCTTCTTAACGTCCGACAACGCGAACGTTTTGAAAGCCTTGCTCATGAAGGGCGTCGACACGCTCTTCTTTAGGGTTTGGCGGCCCTCGTTCTTCGCCGATATCTCAAGGTGGCGCTCCTTCGCCATCCACCCGCCCGGTTGGTTTCCCGGTTGAGTTGGGTGCTCGAAGGCGATCCCGATTTCGCCTTTATACCGTTTGCAGACATTGGTCTTTACGCGAAACCAACAATTGTTCATCATACCCTAAATAAAATAAAATAAAATATAAATAATAAATACATTATGCAATGAATACATTTTATATAATATACGCGCAATATGTATTGATAACGTACCGTGAGGTTCCAAATGAGTTTCTCGGGCTGCGTGTTGAGCGTCTCGTCCCAAGCCCTAACGGCGATCTCCTTGGCGGCGAGCAAATCGAGCACCTCAACCTCTAACGACCAGAAACACCAACACCAGCATTTTCCGTACTTATTAGGCGTTTCGGGATGGTCTAACGAGCAAACTAGCCATGTTTCCCCACCATCAATCGTCACCTCTACTCTTGTCACTTTCTTCCCTCCACCTGTTTAATCAACCAAAATCGTTAATAATTTGAAAGACTTACCGATAAAATATCTTTAATAAAAATACATAATTAAATCACTACCGATGAAATGAAATATTCATTTTTGAATTAAAAAGAAACAAGTACTCCAATATAATATATAATTAATAATGTTAAAATATACTCTCTCCGTTTTACACGGTTCCCCACAACAGAATCATGTACAAAGGGCATTTGTTTTTCTCCTATTTTCCTTAAAAGAAAAAAAATACTATAAAAGAGAGAAACCAGTGGTTTTAAACTGACTGGCCCTTCGCAGTTATTAAAAGTTGCCCCTTTTTCAACTCTAAGACAAAATACTGTTGATTTTTTTTAAAAAATCAAATTAAATTGGACTGAAAATGACTTACTAAAATGTAATCTGATCTGTTTAATTATCTCGACTCACCAGAGTAAGCGTAGCCCCTCAACGTGTAAGGGCTCTGAGTCGTCCACGAGTTGATTGGCAGGACCTCTCCGTGACCCGGGGTTGTGATGACTGAGTTGATGTTCAACTCGTTGATTATGTACTCAGGCTTGGTCCACCAACCTACGACATGAAACACTTGTCATCATTACTAATTTACAAATCCCATGCAAAACATAAAATAAAAAATTACAGTTGAACCTCGATAAAGCAAATAATTTTAGGACCGAGAAAAAATATTCATTATTATTTTATGGAACATTATTTTAGTGCATTGACCCATATCGGGACCGAAAAAAATTATTATCTTGGTGAGATTATTATTTTATCAAATATTACTTTATCGATATTTATCTGTAATCTATATTGCAAAATTTCGTTAAATAAAATACGAGATGAAATACTATTAAAATATGGTACCTTCGGAATCGGCGAGCTCGGCATCGACATGAGAAGGAAGAAGTCTATTATCCTTGTAATGATAATTATTATCCGACTCCTGCGTAGTAACGACTATACGCTTGAGCCATTTTACCATCCTACCCTCGATGAATCCCGGTATTATCACCCTCACCGGAAAGCCATGGTCCGGCGTCAGCCTCTCGCCGTTCTGCATGTACGCCACTATCACATCTCTCGTCGGATCCATCGCGATCTCCTTCCTCACACTCGTCCCGTATTTCGACCCGCCGGGCAAATCCTCCGCCCCTTCAAAGCACACGTTCGCCGCTCCCTGTTGGGATCGAATCAAATTAAACTCAGCGGAATTAAATAAGACTGAAATTACATATTAATTATAACAAACAATCTAATTGGTGCGTCTGGTTTGACTCTTTCACCTTGAGTATCCCACACCGCTTGAGAATGGCGCGTAGGGGCACGCCCCGCCACACGGAGGTGGAGATCCCGCCGGCGCCCCAGTTGAACCCGGTTGTCGGCTTGATCATGTTCTGCTCCTTGCGGCGGTTGCCGCCGCACACGAGCGAGACCGGGAACTCCTTACTCCGATACTCGGTCTCGAGCTGGTGCATGGTGAACCGGATCGGGTTTTTGACTAGACCGGTCACCTCGACCGTCCACTCGTCCCACGTGGCTTTAGGGACCGATCCGTGGTTGCGGACGTGGTGGAGTGGGACCGGCGTGATGAAGCCGTGGTGCATGAGGCGCGGCAGCGGCGCCTCCGCGTTGAACGGGTGGTTGCCGGTGAGGCGGATCATGGACGGGTTGCGCTCGACCCAGTT
The DNA here is from genome assembly GCA_028984105.1 of Lavandula angustifolia. NCBI lineage: Eukaryota > Viridiplantae > Streptophyta > Magnoliopsida > Lamiales > Lamiaceae > Lavandula > Lavandula angustifolia. The sequence continues at coordinate 187,052 of CM054820.1, read as the reverse complement.
GTCGGCGGTGAGTTCATCCCTCGAGTCGAATACCGACGGCTCTAACTCGGCGTTGCCTTTCCTTATGAGTAAAGAGTATCGCCTTTCGTCGTCTTCGTCTTCTTCTTCCTCGTCGGTTGAGGAATAATTAACTCTACTGTTGAAGGAGTTGTTGGGTGGAGTGAAGCTGACGAACCGGGACCGGTTCATGGTGGTTGGACCGGGTTTGAGAGTACGGCTGACGCCGGGTAAACCCGGTTCGAGGTGGGCGTATTGCCTATTCTCGATTGAAGCCGCCATTGGAAGGGAGAGAGAGAGAGGAAGGTGATTTGCTTCTCTCCACACTTCGGGTGAATATGTAGAAGAAATTGATTTTTCTTTGATGTTCGAAAAGTTGGGAGGTGGATTGTGTTGTTTATATAGAGAGGGACTGGGTCAGGGTGACGTCATTTTTTAAAAAATATGCTAAGAAGTTATTATTATATATTGAGACAACTTAGAATTTGAGTATTTTGGATCTAATTACATAATTTCAATTCAATTCTCTTTCCTCTTAATTAATTAAGTTAAGAGGATATTGTTTCTCTATTGAAATTAATTATTTTGAATATGAGTACATCAAATGCTTTGAAAATATCTTTTAGAAAAATTATTGCGAGTGAACTCCTCAGTCACTATTAAGATATGCACTGATTAAATCAGTACAAAAAAATTATTTTATTAGGATAATTATGTGCGATACCACGTATTTTAGAATGACTTTTGGTAATATTGTGGGGGGAGGGACAAGTTGGAGGGTTAAAGGTGAAGTTGTGGCTCGATGGGAGGAGAAGACAACTGTTATATGTAATATGACCATACAACAAACCAAGATATTTGAGATGTTGATAAGTTGCAATAATACAAAAATATCACAAACCTTTAGATAATGTAATATAATACAATGTCAATCGGTTAAATCATTGAAATAAATACTACTCCATTTTAATTGCACTTTTTTTTGGTATTAATATTTTTTTTATGTACTAATAATATATCCACCGTAGTTCTAAGATGAATTATGTAACACCCCAATTTTAAAATTTAACTAGGGACGCTACTTCATACTTAACATGCATATCTTAATTCTTTCAAAACATTTGCATTCAATAGAAACATTGCAAACTTAGGTCATTTTCATACTCAGCGGAAGTCTTAAATAAAAATTTAAGAAGTCTAACATCAAAAAAAAAAAGCAACAAAAATTTCATAAACTAAAAGCAATAATTTAAATACGATAAAAGTGTCCTCGTGACCATCACCACCAACACCTCTACGCATCGGCCGTGTCATTTCCTGAAAAATGTTATAATGATAGGGATGAGTACGACTACTCAGTGGGAGATGTATACATTTACCAGAATTATAAATCACACTGGTAAGATATGGAAAATTAGATCATGGAAAGAGATACTCGGTCACACAGACCACATGAACTTTTCAAACAGTCCAATTTTGACTAACGACCTGATTTTGACCGATTTTTCATAGAGGATCCGATTTCGATCCTAGGGCCCGTTTCGACCCTTCCTTTCATGTCTGTTATAATCACATGAAATATCAAATATAATAAAGATAAACGTAACATTCCCCACATTAACCTTGACTTGATGAAAAATAATGGATATCCTAGAAATTCTATACTTGTAAATATGTAAGCATATCCTAGAAATTCTATATTTTTAACATTAATGACCTAACATGTATTATATCTTATTAAAATTCAGCATGATCGAAAATAACATAAATAAAATATGAAAATCATTTTTTCTATCAAGCTCATGGACATGCTGTCAAAAACTAACAGGTTACGAAGAACAATTTTTAACAAATACTTATCATACTTGTAAAATTCTACAAAAATAATAAAGTATACTAGAAATACCTATAAAGACGGTCCTAAATTTTCACGAAGAGATGACGACGGGAAGATGTGTAAATAATTCTTGAAATAGTTCGCAGATATGTTGACAGATTTTCAAAAATTTTGTGGGAGCGACTAACAGGTATTTATAGGCCTAAAATCATTATCTAAAGATCCCTAATCATAGAAGGTATCAAATATATTTTATCCATAATTATTTTTGTACTTATATAATTTATATAGAATTTAGTTTATCACTTCAATCATAGATAAATTAGGATATGGATAAATACAACTATATTTTTTTTCCCCTAAAACATGTATATCACAAATATAATATCTATTTTATTCACAAAATAGAATTTCAAATTATCTCCTAATAACTTAATACACTATAAAATGTTATATCCTTTTATGAATCCTAGTAGGTTTAGGAAATCCCAAAATAAATAAATATTATTCATGTCTCGTAATTCGAACATTATTTCTATCTCAACAATAAATAATATAATCATAATATGATATAAATAAACACATTCAAAGTTCAAAATAAAGTTATATAATAAAAATGATTTAATAACAAATAAGATATATGCTTTCAATTTTCATTTAAATTTCTAGGGCGTGACTTACAGAACTAAAACACTTAACATGAATGAATAAATATGCAATGCATTTTATATAAAAAATTTTGGGGTGTTACAAATTATTTGATCCCTAAATCACTATTGATATATTTACCCCGCGAATAGTGGTTATTTTATGTATATTTTTGTTTTTATAATTATATACCATAATTTAAATTTATTAACTCTACGTACAAATATATAGTATTATTTTAAGCTAAAAGCTCTACATGGCACATTTGGATTGATGGCCCATGACATAAGAGCGCTTGGGCCCAATATTACTAATTTTGTTTTATTGCCAAGTGGAGCCAATTTATTCATTATTCTATTCCCTCCCTCCCGCCCGACATGTCTTGTATTCCTTTTTGGGTCGTTCCATCTGACTTGTCTTATTTTTTAAAAAGAAAAATAATTTCTACACAAACTCCAACTTTCTACATACAATCGCCTACTTCTCTATACACAACCACTCACTCACTAAAATATTCATATCGAAACCAAACAAGACAAGTCGCTAGGACGGAAAGAGTATCATTTTCCCTGTTTACTTTTATTTAAATATGAAAATAAAGAAACAATGAATTGTATAAAACTCTAAGATGTAAATCTACGTGTACATTGAATAAAGTTCTTTTCCTAATAATTTACAGATTTAGACGAAAGTAACAGCTGGTTATATGTGACAAACTAGATATGTAGGAGTGCAAGATAATAATTTCTATCAACATCCATAAATTGGAGATAATATTATATTTCCTGCATTACATTAGTGAAAATTAAGAAAATAATATGTGTTATTATACAAATCTACCCACCTATCCTATATCAAACACAAAACTACCCAACTCTCTAAAAACTATCCACTATATACCCAAATTATCTAAAATACCCCACTTTTTCACTTTTCTCACCTGAAAAATGTCAGGTCCATGATCGAACAGTGCCCAATCGGTCGGACATCTCCGACCGTGATCGGACCATGATCGGACCGTGATCGGACCATGATCGGACCCGTGATCGGACCATGATCGGACCATGATCGGACCGTGTCCGATGTGTCCGACTGTGATCGGATAGTGCCCTATCGGTTGGACGATGATCGGACCCTCCGGTCGGACCGTGATCGGACCATCCCATAGATTGACTTTATTGAAAAAGTAGGGGTATTTTAGTCTATTTGGGTATATGGTGTAGTTAAATATAAGAATTGGGTAGAAATGTATTTGACTTTACCCAAATGGACATTTCACCGCCGGACTCAAATAATATTATGTGGTGTATATTGTTTGATTTTTATAATTAATCTTTGACCATAAATTCTTTTCCTTTTTATAAATAATACGTTACTAACATAACACTCCTTTTGAAAATAAAAAAATTAATAGGACAAAAGGAGTATTACATCGGCAGGTGTAATTAATAAATATTGGAAACAACATCTAATGATCATACACCAAATCCTATGCGGGTAAATCTAGACCAGATAAAAAGTTTATATTATTTCGGGTTATAAAATATTAATTAATCTTATTACATCTTTATAAAGGTTGTTCTACCATCCAAGGCTAAGCACCTTCTTGGAATAATTGCAATTTAAAATTGAATAATTTTATATATAACGATAATATAGGGTTTTTAGTAACCTATATAGGTAAGTGCTCATTAATTATTTTTCTTAATTATTGTACTAATATGAGTATTTGTTGTATATAACATAATATTATAATGTAACAACATAAACTATCCAAAAACAAAATGAAATAATATACAACCAGTAAGTTGTAATGATATCTAAAAAAAGAGCAAAAGATTCCAATTGAAAGCAAAATTAACCTTGTTACGTATAATACTATTGCTTGCTTTTCTTACAATAAACAATGTAGCAAAACTTTATTATTAATTTATTATTGTTTCTGTATAGTTATAAATTGATTTGTTCTAGAAGTTGGCTGATTCATGTCAATACTTTATTCCTTATATTGTTTGAAATTACAAGGTAGGTATAAGACTACGGAAAAGCTAACTACCTACCTAGCATCAAATTATTGTAATAATAATTACTTTAAAACTCGAATGAGGTCGTTTTTTTATTTTTTATTTTTATTTTTTTAAGCTATATATATGTAATCAATTAAGAGAAATTTTGAAGAAAATGGTAAGAGTAAGTTTCGAAAATAGTTGTGGTATCTAAAAAACAATATAAACACAATATACAACCACAAGATTTTCAAACCAAAAGAGCAAGCCAAAACCAAATTGACTTGTCAGTTGTAATATTCCACGTTTATTGGTATAAAAAAAAGATTCGATTTTTTGTGAGAATAAGTTAAATGAACTAATGTTTTTTTTTCTTTTTTTTTAGTGACATTTTTATCGTAGTTTCACTTTTGTATACTCTTATGTGTACCACATCACAAGAGTATTGACATGTGTTAAATATGACCCACATTTTGTAATGAAAAATGCCACATATCAATACCCTTGTGGTGTGGTACACACAACAAACCGTTCCGTTCTTATCGACACCCTACTGTGAGCAAATTCAAGAGTTATAATTCGGGATGACGAACATATAATTTTAGAGAGTGAATAAGGTATTAAATTTAAAAAAAAAAAAACAAAAAAATGGTAAAATTTAGAATTTAGGGGTGCAGCCCGAACTCCTGATACAACAAATTCATAATTGGTGAGAATTGAACTTAAGACATTTCTGATTTTGAGACGTTCATATATAATATTACCAACTACATAATTAATTAGTGTATTTAAATGCCCTAATCATTAATTATGTCAAAGACAAACCCCAAAATAATCTAATTAACAAATAAATATGGTGGGGTTTAGTAGGACGATACTGATAATGAGAGTAAAAATGGTAATAAGATTATAGAAGAGGCAAAATTGCAATGTTGAGAAGTGGCGCATGGGCATTGCAATAGCCAACAAAATGGGACGTAAATATAAAGTACGAAAATGTTGGGGTAAAGAAAAATAAAAAAAAGGGGGTCATGATTCGCAACCGAGAGGGTGGCTAATTGAAGCCGATGAGGGTAAAGAGGCAATGGCCTTTTGGTGAATCATGGAGTCACCTTGGTATCCGCTCACTCTACTTAATTCCACTCTTGTCTCGACTCTGTAGATATATAATATACGGTGTAAGATATAACGCTAAAGATTGATGTGTATAAATCAATATTTTTACCATTCGTTGACATTTCATGTCCACTACTAATTAGGTGATGCCATGTGTATTTTAATTTAAGTAAATTTAGTTATAATTGATACTCTTTTTGTCCCATTGGTCTTGTCCTCCTTTTTTTCGGTGCGGTTATTAAGAAGAGTTGGTAGTTGTGAATTTAAGTGGGCGAGTCTCATAAAAATAAAATTGTTAATTGTGAATAGAGAAATTGCCATTTTTGAAAGATGACAAGATGAATGAAACAATCCGAAAAGAAAAGTAAGACAAGATGGATTGGACGGATGTGTATTATTTATTAATATTTTTTTTTACAAATACACATGACCATATAGGGAGACACAATGGGGATAGGCGATCATTAATGGATATTAATAACATTAATATTAATTGCTTGTTAATTAGTTGAAATGTGAAGGGTTGGATGGATGATTGGATATAACTACGTGTGCTCTTGTCTCTTCATTGAATGAGAAATTATCAGAAAATTGTAATTTAGTACATTTTTCGTGCAAGTGAAAACAAAATGAAATAAATAATTACTCCCTCCGTCGCGCCCGACTTGTCTTGTATTCATTTTCGGGTCGTTCCACCCGACTTGTCTTGTATTCATTTTCAGGTCGTCCCACCCGACTTGTCTTGTTTCCTAAAAAGGAAAATAATTACTACATAAACTCCCACTTTTTCTTTATGGGGCCTACTTTTCTACACACAATCACTCACTCATCCACACACAACCACTCAATCATCTTAATCTCCGTACCGAAAAGAAATAAAACAAGTTGGGCGGGACGGAGGGAGTATAATATTTCTACCAAAATGTGTTCCTTCCCTCCAATCTTGGACAAGGACAAAGAAATTTGTCGTAGTGTTAGTGAATGGCATCCATATAATGAATTAACGTGACAGTTGGGTGATGGAGGTTTGGATTTCACGGACAAATTGATTTCTTAATATTACTACGAAATCAAACTCGAACTCGATACCGATCATAATTTAACCGAATTAATTATTAAATTGCTATGCCTAATAGTGTACCGTTAACGCATGGGTCAATTAGCAATTCTTTTCATGTTTGCTACTCCCTCTGTCCCATACTCCCATTCCAATCGTACAATATTCTTTTTCGGATCGTTTCATTCCAATTGTCCATTTTTCCTTTTGAGTAAATTAATATTTCATATAATTTAGTGGACCTCACTACTTTATCGGACCTCTACACATAACCAAATTTTTTCTTAATTTCTGTGTCGAGAAAAAATTGGAAGATTGAAATGGGACGAAGGGAGTATTTGTAGGTTCCCTAAATCCAATTTTACTATTCTCAACTGATTTAACAATTAGCCATAATGGGTCAATTTGTAATTATTCTCATATGTGGGTATTTCCATCAGGCCCAATAAGAGGCTTGATCATTAGTACGTAGGTGTTCTACTATGATGGCTGGGGCTTTTACTCAGACTTGCTAGAATCTTATTGGGCCGACATACAAATAACGCAACAGTTATTGGGTCAAGTAGGCCCAATGACGACGGCCCATGAACGGGACTTCGAATATTTTTTTTAGGTATCAAGTACTTTTAACCAAGAAGCAAGTGTCGACGTGGCCAACTCGTTTGATATTAATTCTTAATATTAATTAAATATCTTCATAATTTGAGTCACTATTTACAAATTATATTTGAACTTTTCATTTATGATTTTCCCAAATGCTACATATCTAATGAATTTGATATTATCAGGATGTTTGCAAATGCTTTTATTAAACATTTATCTACTTATTGATCGTATAGATAGTTTTTAGCATTCGAAAAATCTATTTACTATAATAGTTTCTGTAAAATTAAACAATTAATTGTTAAATTAATTTTTTAAATAAAATTATTTTTTTTGAGATAAAAAAAAAAAAATTTTTTAAAAAACAAAAAAATATAATTTTTTATTATTAATTCAATAAACTTTCATCTTTTACTTAAAAATAATTATTTTCAACTTTAAATAAAAATAAATAAAAACTAGCCCTAAGTATACATCACCCCATAACCAAGCTCTTAGTCAAGCATCTTCAAATATTCAGTCGAGGTTGATTTTTGGTCCTAAAAAAAGTTGATTTTTGGTTGAATTTGTGTATCTTAGAGTAATTAGAATAAAAAAATTAATTTATACTCTCTCTAAAATAGAGAGACCGTGAATAATCGGACGTGTATAAGTATCCTTAGAGAGAGGGAAGGGGAGTTTACAGCTTGTATTTTTATTAATTGTTTATTTTCCCCATTTTGATTAACTTTCCACTCACAGAGAGAGAGAAATATGGAAGGTGGGGCTCCGCCGGCGGACACCGTCATGTCGGAAGTACCGCCGCAGCAGCCGCTGCCACAGCCTCCGGTGGATCAAATACCGGCGACGTTCAGCCACTGCGGCCGGTTCATCCAGTACAATATCTTCGGCAACATCTTCGAGGTCACTGCTAAGTACAAACCCCCAATCATGCCTATCGGGAAAGGGGCATACGGCATCGTTTGGTACCAAATGCTGAACTCCAGTTCCAGATAGTTAATTCTGTTTGTTTGATTTATTAATTTGAATTAATTTTGTTAAAAAGCTCTGCTTTGAATGCCGAAACGAATGAACATGTGGCGTTGAAGAAGATAGCTAATGCTTTCGATAATATAATTGATGCTAAGAGGACTCTGCGTGAGATCAAGCTTCTTCGGCACATGGATCATGAAAATGTCAGTTTTTCTTTTCCATGTTTTTAATGTATAAGTAATAAATTCTCTGGAAAATTCTTGATGTATGATTTTCTGAGTTCTTTCTTGACTTATGTTTAGAGTATTACATCTACTGGAGTTGTCTGTGCCAGATGTGATGAATAAGAAAACTTGATTTTTAACTACTTAGATCGCTTGGTGGGGTACTACTAATTTTGTAAAATTATTGAAGTAAATAAGTTGGCCAATAATATATTGTAATTATAAGAAACAGACATGTTTGGCATCTTTTCATTGTTTTATTATGCTTGTGTATATTTATTCGGTGCAATCACAATTCGTAAAGTTGTTTTCCCATTTTATTTGAATTTAATATATCTTGTTTGCTTGTTGTTTCCTCATATTAGAGCTTAATAAGTTTGGGGGCAACGGGCTTCTTGGGCAATAGGCTGTTCTCGTTGATGTTATTCTAGAAATTTTGGGAGATGTGTGGCGCTTTTAGCTGGGGAAAGAAAGAAACCATCATACAAATTGATTTTTGCATGTAAATGAATTCATGACTCATGAGTAGACATGTTGCTCTACATTTAAGATATGCAAGTTCGGTTTAGTATTTGGTAATGAGATTGAGATTGAACTCTACGACTGAGTAAGAGAAAATTGTAGTTTCTTTCTATTGTTTTATTATATTTTTACATGTACTAGGTGTTATCATTAGAATGTTGTCATTTTTTTTATTTTTTTTTGAGAATTAATGTATGTTTTCTGTCCCTTCCTTATGTTAGACTTAAATATCTGGGGAAGTTGCTTTCTTGGATTAATAGGTTGTTCTCGTGGATCTTTTTATATTTTGGAAGTCTTGGTAGATGCGTTGGTGCTTTAGCAGTGGAACAAAAAGAAATCCTTTTAGAGATTTCTATCGTATTAAATGAATTTAATGACAATGTGATACATCACATAATAGTTGACATGAAAATCTGATTTAGTAGTTGGTAATGAGATTCGTATTTAACTCGATCAGCTAGTAAGATAGAAATATATCAAGCCTACTTCTTATAGGGCATCTACATTCTAAGAAAAAGTTTCATTTTATACATTGAGGCGTGCTTTAGTATTTTGCTATCCCATATGGATCTCAAGTAAGTTGTAGTATAAGATGTGGTAGCTGGACTTGGTTACTTTGATATTGCTTTTTTTGGTTAATGAAATGTAAATATATATACTTGGTCTGGAATTATGTGGTAAGGAGCCTGATAGTTGATGGTTGATTAACTTGAGCTGAACTGGTTCAAAAGGGTTGGTCCATTTGAGATGAAAGTCTTGTTACTAATTCCAGTAGAGTTTGTACCTTTGAGATGGAGTTCAAATTCATTATGCTTACATGCAAGCACTTGACTAAGTATCTCTTCATTTCAATTTAGCATAATGAATCTTGAATCTTAGCCTTGGATCACTTTTCTGGTTAGAGACAATCTCTTGTGAAATTGATGAGGTTTAGCACTTTATTTAGCCCCTTGATTTTACAAATGCTCATGAAAATCCAAAGGAAAGATGGAAAAAAAAAGATTGAAACTATTGATGCCTGGCCAGTACATTTATTGTATGATGTAGCTATCAAATAATGTCCACATAGAGCAAAAAGTAGATCGATGAATAGTGCTAATGGCTGCGAGACACTCACAGGATGACTGATTTGGCATTATTAGCTTCAAACAGCTTTAGTAAACGTAATTTAGATCTTTGTTGGATTTTATACTGACTAGAGTGCTTTTGTATATATAATTGTACTATCTGATATTGAGGAAAGATCCTAGAGAATTTAAGGTGGGTGAGGATAAGTTTGTGAGCAATCCAATTTAATGCGAACTTTATTTGACGCAGGTGGTTGCTATCAGAGATATAATTCCACCGTCTCAAAGACAGGCATTTAATGATGTATATATTGCTTATGAACTTATGGACACTGATCTCCACCAAATCATCCGTTCTAATCAACCTTTATCAGAGGAGCACTGCCAGGTGATATTTTTAATTTTAGTTTGAATATATCTCTGCATATTTATAATTACTATTGCCTCTTCATTAGTTGTTATTTCTTGCAAAATCATGAATTTATCTTCTAGTTTATCTTGAAATTACAGCACTTTTTTGTGGCTCGTATATCACTCAGCTACTTAAAATTGTTCTTATAATAGATTTTACAACTGTGCCAATCTAGAAACTGATAACATTATAGAACTACGGGAATAAAGTTGTGAGATATTGTTCACCGCTTACTAAAAGTACGATATTTATTGAATAAGTGCCTTTTCTAGATCCATTTTGTGTAAATAGAAAACTAAAAGTGAAAAAAGAAAGAGGATCAGAGAAGAAAAAGGTAAGTAGGAGGATCAACGAAAAAGAGAAGAAAAGGTAAGCAGATTTTACTAATGAAGACATCTATGTATCTTTGTTCGTTGTATATGATATATTCCGTATGCTTTGAGCATCTAAGTCCGGCATAAGTAAATGGATCCCTTGTATTATTTGATGCATTTTTTGTGCAAAGTGTAGTCATTTAACTTTGTCAAGTCGTTGCTTTGTTTAAGGTTGTCGTTTCTTTGTCATTTTTTGTGCGAAGTGTAGCCTTTTTTTAGGCTTCCACAGCAAAAAATATTGCCATTTTTGTGCACTTATTCTTTTGTACTAAAATCCTTTATTGTAATGTAACTATTTTCCTATGGTTCTGCAGTATTTCTTATATCAGATTCTTCGAGGTTTGAAGTATATACATTCAGCAAATGTTCTCCATAGGGACTTAAAGCCTAGCAACCTTCTTCTCAACGCAAATTGTGACCTAAAGATTTGCGATTTTGGTTTGGCGCGAGTCACATCTGAAAGCGACTTCATGACGGAATATGTCGTTACAAGATGGTATCGCGCACCAGAGCTGTTGTTAAACTCATCCGACTACACTACAGCTATTGACGTATGGTCCGTTGGGTGCATTTTCATGGAACTGATGGATCGGAAGCCATTATTTCCCGGTAGAGATCACGTACACCAACTGCGTCTCTTGATGGAGGTATCTGCTTCATTTTAGTGTCAAGAATCCTAATTTCTTTTTCCGTCATATGTTTATCAGCAAGGAGCTTCTTTCTTTTACAGCTGATTGGCACGCCATCTGAAGCCGAACTGGGGCTGCTGAACGACAACGCGAAAAGATACATTAGGCAACTCCCCCAGTATCGACGACAATCATTTACTGAGAAGTTCCCTCATGTTCACCCCCTAGCCATTGATCTTATTGAGAAGATGCTCACTTTTGACCCTAGACAAAGGCTTACAGGTATTATTACTCTTCTACCCTCCCTTATCATTATTTACAGGCAAATTGGCCTATATGGTCCGGCGAAAGTAGTAATTTTTTCCCAAATTGATCATCAATTCTAGTTTTTTGGTCAAATTGGTCCCCAAAAGATTAGAATTTGGTCATTCCGTCAATTTTTTCTATCAGTCTACAGTTAGTTAACAATTAAAAAAAATTTATTCAAAAATGATAAGGGTAGTATCGAAATACAATATTCGGAGGACCAGTTTGGCCAAATTCTAATCTTTTGGTAAACTTATACTCCAATACATTTGATCTTTCTCACCTTTTCTCACCTATTATTATCATCTTGTGGATACATCAGTTGAAGGTGCATTGGCTCATCCGTACCTAAACTCGCTCCACGACATCAGCGATGAACCGATTTGCACGACTCCCTTCAACTTCGACTTCGAGCAGCATGCTTTGACCGAGGAGGAGATGAAGGAGCTTATCTACCGTGAGGCTCTTGCATTCAATCCTGAATATCAACCCATGTGAAGAAATGGTATGGGAGTAGAGCAAATTGTGTTGTGGAATTTGTTAACTAGTGTGGTGTTTTGTTGTATGTGTTATTGGATCTGTTTCTTGTATATAAACTGTTCATCTGGGTGTGTTCATGTTTTAATGCTGGACTACATGTGATATTTGTAGTGTTTGGTCTCTATGTGTGGTTTACGGGCTATTGTACAATCTCCCGTTTGGATAGTTTGTATGTTAGATGTTATACCAAACTTATCAGACATTTGATCTGAATTTTATCTATGTACTCGATATGGGGCCGATTTAGACAGCTTCTGGGCCAATTATCTTGTTTAATATTCTATTTTAGGCCATTCTAAATATATTTTTCATATTTTTTTTAGTAAATTATTACACTTATTTTTTTTTGGGTCTATACCTTTACATTACTCTATACACAATTAACAATTTTATTTAAAAACCGCAACACAACTAAAGGGGTAGGGTGAATGGAGTATTTCATACGAGACATTTCTAGTCATAGCCATATAAGTTAATTGAAAAATAAATATAGCCTTCCGCTATAACAAAACACGATTCTAGCTAAATTGATTTTTTTTTCTTCAATCACATTACATCCCACCAAATTGTAGGAATTTGTGCAAAGCGGATCTTATGGCCCATTTATGAAGGACCGGCTCGGTGGCCCACCAATCACGCGGCGCCACGCGTGCGTTGGTGGGTCATGCAAGATTTAAAAAATATTTGAGTTATAAAAGTGTGATAACTCCGTATTTTCGTATCTCTATTTCGAATGATTTATGAGTATTATTATTATTATTATTAATATTATTATCATTATTATTAATATTCTAGTGAATACTTAGTCCGTAACAACATAAAGAATTTTTACGAAAATTCTAACATCTCAATTTCACTATCATACGAATCGAGATTTAAAAAAAAAAAAAAAAAAAAAAACTAATACCGCCTTAAGGATTCGCACCACATGACATTATAAGAGGGTAAATAATTGATAAAATAACTATCATGATTTATAGAAATCGACCCAAAAGCCTTCTTGAAGATGTTAATTGACACTTAGGAAGTAATATCACTCATTAATGGGAGTCAACGTTGGATAAGAAGTGGGTGTCTCTCCTCCACCTGGTGTCGCAGCCCTCACACATGGAGAACCGGCTTCTCCACGTAAGCTCGAAGGATTGGGCTGGCCACCTCTTCACATGCAAACCTCCCCAATATAAGAGCTTCACACTCTAATTGTTATCGCCTCTCTAAAGCCCCACATCACAGCATCACTCTCGAATTCCCAGTCGCCGTCGTACTCCGGAAACCTTCTCGCTTAGTATACTTCGGAGCACTCGTTCGAATGAAGAAGAAGAGTCTCCGTCTCTTCTCGGTGTCCAGCTGCAAATCGGGGTGAGGAGAAGGGCTTCTACTTGTGAGTTTCGTGAGCGATTTCAGGTAAGGGTGCTAGAACTTGTGGAACTCCTTCTTTCCTTGTTAATACGGTATCGAATTCAAGTTCCTCTTCGTTCGATTATTTTGTTGCATGTATCGGCGGAGCGGTTAGCCGACTCCCTCCCGTATCAAATCAACATCGTAGGATAGTTCGGAGAATAGAAGCATGTGCCGATTTTTGGTCTAGGAGTATGTTCGAGTCACTTTATCTCCTCTTTTCATGACTTCTCGGCCAAGTAGGGGTGTCGCTAGGTGCATGCAAAGGTTCCATCAGGATGATCCAGTAGGATCGATGCTAGATCGGAGTTAAGGCCCCTTGTGTAGCGAAGCATGGCTAAGAACTCGATCTAATAGACACGGTTTGGGCTGAAAAACTTGTTTGTAGAATCTCCTACACTGCCGTGATTTCTATCCCTAAATGTAGGGCGTTTCGGCACTTGAAAAATTCAGAAAAATTACAAGGATAAACCTTAGGATGTTCATAAGATATCTGCAAATTTTGGTAATTTTTGGACGAGTATTTATATTTTTAACGGATTTTCACTTTTATGCTGTCGAAAAAGTATGCCTTCGTGATAGAGCTTAGTAAAACATTTATATCTCACTCCACGAAAATGATTTTGACTTGAGTCCTTTTTCTAAATGATCTATACTCGTGGATCCTTTTGAAAATATTTATTGGGTATTTTAAGACAGCGCATGCAAGATCAGTTTATTATGAACTCTCTGTTGTCGATCGGAAACATGTTTTTGGTACTAAGAAATTTGGAGTTCAGATCTCTGCCTTCTCTGAATCCGTCGCTCTACAAGATTGAGTGAAATTTTGAAATGATATCGGCATGCATGTTCCCTGAACGTTTGTTGAATCTCATAATTTTTAGAGTATGTTTGGCCCCACAATTGTTAGCTAAACTATAGTAGGGCAGAAGCTGCCCCTGTTTGAACAGTAAGCACTGTTTAGGTGATAACTTCTAGGATATTGATTATTTTGTTACGAAACCAATTCCAGTATAAACTAGGCTCATTAAGGATCATGCATGTAAAATATGGGAATTTATGGTTCTATATCACGATTTATAGAATTCTTGCAAATAGAGTCCTTTTTACTAAAATTTCGATGTAGAATCTGACCTAGTCTAGCTAGATGCCGACTAGGTAACGCCTGTGAACCACGAATTTGTACATTTACGTTAGATGCGAACATTGTTACTTAAAGTAGGTTATTGTTGTAGGACCCCGCGTGGAAGAACTTTAACCTCGGAGACGTACTTCACATCTTTCAAATCGATAAAACGCAAGGTGGGTAATATTTTTCTAAAATTATCTTTGAGCTAATGAGCTCTATGAATTATGTTTATCCATAAAAGTTTTTGTGCATTTACCTGTTTAATGCTTCTACGTGATAGATCGATCGAGGCTCTCGTCTGGCCTAACACGCTAGATGAGGGTTATCAAGAAAGTACGTACATGTATGATGTTAGTAGCACAATGACTGATCCCCTTGTGTACCGGATGCTAACATGTTACGGGACCCCTCGAGTTTCGAACTCGGGGGCCAAAGCCCAATTTATGAGGGACCCCTCGAGTTTCGACTCGAGGGCCAAGGCCCAATTTATGAATGTTATGGTAGAAGTAACAGGAAATGTGACACAGATGTGCGCACCTAATATGTTTTGTATGCTTGGAGCAGTTTCCTTTTTAAAACCCTCCAAGTCATACCTCATGCATGGATAAACTGTTTTTAAACGTGTTTCAAACTGCTTTACCCACTGGGTACATTAGTACTCACCCCAAATTATTTTAAAAATGTTTTCGGGGTTGAGCAAACGAGGACGACTGAGACGGGCCGAGGATGGGTTGATGATATGATCTTTTGTAATTTCGGAAAAATGGTTTAATCCTCGCTTTTGTCACGCTCGAAACTATCCTCTCGAAATTTTTGAAATACTTTTAAAAGATAATTATGCTTTAGTTTTACTTAAGACACAGTACGCTTCCGTATTTATGTTAAATGCTTCAAACCAAACCGATCTTCTGCGAGTGAATTATATCTAATAACAAGTTGCTTTTAAAATGAAAGACTTTTCAACATCTCGATTAAGTGTATGAAAATGTATTTTAAATTGTTCTTCCGTAGCGACTCGACCTCTGTGATCCTTCGTGGGGGTCGGGGCGTTACAAAAAGGGTGGCCCACCAATGCATGCGTGGCGCCGCGTGATTGGTGGGCCACCAAGTGGTCCACCATAAATGTGTTAGGTGATCTTTTGCCGAATTTGTGCTAGTAGTATTTTTTTTTTCCGTTTCAAACGAAGAGGGCTGAAGTAGGGTCCATGGTGGCCGATGGAAAAATTAAAAATATTGTCGAAAATAGTAGCCTGCGGCCGTCCCTCGGCCCTACACATGGGCCGAGGCCGAGTAATTCCATCGGCTGATGGAGGGCCTAAGGCGGGTCGAGGAACGGCCTGTACACTTTTGAATTTATTTCAACAAATTTTCAACACACACAACCCCCTAAATAATCCCTAAATAAATTATTTATGATAGATATTAATTATTAGTTTTCATAGAAGTCATTTGAATTAGATACATAATGTGTTACATCAAAAAAAGATAAAAACTTACCCCAATAGTGGAAAATAAAATTGTGGATTCTTGGCAGACATGTCAAAATGACGCAATTTATGAGCATTAAAGGCAATTTCACGACAGGTCCAACCCAAAAATGAATTTGATATTTATTTAATTGTTATGAATTATTATACTTGTTTATTTTTTTGATTTTTTTTGTTTGTAAGTTATTATACAATTGAATTTGTATAGCGGCTGCAAGTTAATATCTCGTTATAAAAAAAATAAAATCTTGGGATCAATTTCAAAATTCAAGACCCCTTACAAATTACTAAGGAAACCTACTAATTCATCTCCAAATGCAATCTTCTCAAGATTCCGATAAAATATACAATCATCGAAGAGTCATACTACGAATAATACTGCTTATGATATTAATTCAAAAATTAGTTACCGGCCTAGCCCAAAATAGGCCGAACTGGCATAAAGTGGATCCACCAATTCAGCCGAAATCGGGTCGGATAAGATCCGGATACTTAAACCCATTCCTTACAAACGGATAAGACTGAAAGCAGCAAGCAGTCCGTACTCATCCCCAATTTTCACCAGAAATGGCGCAAGCGCTAGCAACACCAGTATTGCCCTCTCTCTCTATAGTATCCAATCCCTTCTCTCTCTCCTCCAAAGTCTCTCTCTCCTTTCCGTCCACCTCTTTTCCTAAGGTAAAACATGTTATATTTTTTTTATTCGTGTTTCCATATTTGTTGCCGAAGTAGTGAGATGAATTGCCTTTTTTTTTGAATAGATTGGTGGATTGAGCATAAAATGCGCTCGTGTTGGTGGTGTTGAGATTCCGAACAACAAAAGAGTGGAGTACTCCTTGCAGTACATCCATGGAATCGGGCGCACTAGCGCCAGACAAATCCTGAACGACCTCAATTTCGAGAATAAAGTGACGAAGGACTTTTCAGAAGAAGAGCTCACCACTCTGCGTGAGGAGGTTTCGAAGTATATGATTGAAGGAGATCTTGTAAGTGATTCCTAATTCTATATTATTCCTAGTTGACATTACAGTTGGATATGACAATGTGCGTTGCATATGTTTCTAATTTAAGGTGAATTTGGAGTTTTTTTCGTGTTGGAGATAATGATTTTGCTGTGTTAGTTCCGTTTCTCAGTTGGATTGAACTTGAGTTATATGAAGCATTGATAAAGTACATTCGTTATCATTTCATAGAACTAAAGAAATATTGTAGCTGAGATTGATTTTGTGGGAGATTCTATCACGATTGCACAGAAATGAACAGAAAGAATCATTGTAGCTAAGATAATCTGGTTGATTCTAGCATGATTTCTTGAGGGATTAACTTAAAACTGCTCCTGATCAGCAACATTGTTGTCTTCCTTTTGTAGTTTGATCTTACTATCAAGTTGGCATGCAGGTTTGCAATGTCTGCCTCAACCATTTGTCATCGGTGTCTAATGGGCTTGCCTAGAACTTAGACCGACCCTAAAAACTAAAAACTACTCGAGTAATATCTTAGTAGCCAAGCATGAATCATATCACTCCTCCACAGTAATCGTTCGCCTTTACTCTTTACTGCTGGTTGCATTTTGGATCTGGAATTAAGTTCACGAAACCAAAGGCTATAGATGAATTCATCCCTAAACTATCATAATTACTCATATGCCCGAAAATGACTAAAATGAATGATTTCTAATGTTTAAATACTGTTGCATTAGGTTACAAGTTCTAACTTTTAGCAGTTAAAATACTCCCAGTCCCTGAATTCAGTGTTCTAAAATGGAGTTACCTGCCATGAGACTGGACTAAACACCGTGTTGCCATGTCTAGGCAGCAGGTTTCCTATCTTTAATGAAAAAGACTTCTGATTGAATCATGATGTTTTTCTTCTTTTGTTTATACAATATTTTACAATCTTAAAGCTGTTTTAAGTTATCTACCTTGATTTTTCCATGAAAATACCTGATCTCAGAGCATGAATAGATATTCCTATCAGGTATCGGGGATTAGGAGATCCAAGCTGAACCACCATGCGATTTCTGCAACGTTTCCACACATGAATGATATTTCCCTTATAAGCATTTCGTTGTAATATGATAATTAGTTTGAAAATCAACTTCTTCCCTTCATGTGTTATAGTTTCATGCTGTTGTCCGCACACTTTTCCAATAAGACGAACATGTTGCAATGCTCGAGTTTGTTCTTTTTGTGCAGAGGCGGTTCAACGCGCTCGCTATTAGAAGGCTAAAGGAGATCCAATGCTACCGCGGTGTGAGACACATTCAGGGACTGCCATGTAGAGGACAGAGGACCAAGAACAACTGCAGAACCTTGAAGGGCAAGAGGGTGGCCATCCCAGGTAAAAAGAAGAAGTAAACTGTCTGATTCTTGTAATTTGTAGAACGCCACTCAGATTTAGACTCTGATTCCTATTTTTGCACTCAAAAGTATCTACTTGAAACTTCGAATTCAATTCATTTCTATTTTCTGTCTCTATCTGCAAAACTTCCTTCTCTCTTAGTGTTTGCTTCATTCAGTTTTGGACCTGTAAACACCATTTCTTCAAGAAACCAAGGTGGTTTTTTGGGTTTTTGCTCTGGTCCTGAGTCTGAAATCCAAGAAAACCCCAAATATGGCCCGGCCCGCTTGAAAAGTTAACTTAGGCCCGCTATAGAATAAAGGCCCATTATTTCTGTTGGGTCCAATCCAAGATTAAAGGAGTAAAAGTCCAAAGCAGTATTACTTGCTGATAATATCTATTTGGAAGTTCATTTTATATTTGCTCTACTTTATTCTCTTTTAAAAAAATTAATTATCTGTTTTCAAAATAGTGTAAATTTAAAATCTATTTTCTACTTTACGATTTTATTAAGAAATTGTGCAAAAACGAAATAGGAGTAACCTTTTATCTTCCTTTTCCTTTTAATACAATTCCTTAATTTTTTGGACCTCATGATTAGGAAATAATGCAACCTTCAAACCTATAAGTAGAGGATCCTTTTTGTGAAATTATTTTTTAACTACTTTTGAGCACAAAGGTTTGTGTGTACCACTTTTGTATATTGTGGATTATATTTAACACATGTTAATACCCTTATGGTATGGTACACACAAGGATATACGAAAGTGGTACATACAAGGCGCTCCGACTTTTGAGACACTATCATGACATTGATTTACTTTGTTATATTTTACAAGCATATGTAGAACTATGGTTCATAAAGAGTTGAATAATTTAGTGTTTTAAGACGAAAAAGAAATGTCAAATAGTAGAAGGCAAGTAGAGAAATGGTTGGAGTTTGTCCCCTCGCTCGGAACCTTATAATTAGAAATGCCACGGTTTATTCCTCTTGGAACGATATAACGGTTGATGTGAATTATCCTGTGATCGAAAATTACGAGTTATGAGACAGTAATTAGAAATAAAGCACACAATTTTGTGATTTTTCTATGTTACATGTATGGATGCAATTTTTGGACTATTAGGGTGAAAAGAACGGAATGTTACACGGTTTCTGCCCAACTCTTTTTATATGATAATTTTGTCCGTAAAAGTATGCGAAATTAGGACTTTGTAACATCAATTAATCCAACTTATATCCCCTAAAAGACAAACATACATGCCACTATATTTGACTATATTCTATTGAATATTGTGCAACATCTTCACTTGCTATATAAAAAAATGAGTAGCTTCCGTCCAAACCCAAGATATTTACTTCAATTTACTAAATTAATTTACATTTAAGTTTGGGGGGTTGAATTTTACTTACAATATTCAAATTTTGATAATAAGAGTACCTTCATCCAATAATAGAAAAAGGCTTCAATTGAATTTTAGTGAATGTGTAAATTATAAGCGTGACAGATACTGATCTCGACATAATTTGTACTTACCCAACATTATGTCGATAAATCGGAAATTATTAATTAGCCAAAAAAAGGTCGATATTGAAGGAGAAATGGACATCTCCAAATCTCCAAAGGCTGTTCATAATGTATACAACACTATCGGTTTCAATCAACAAAAATACAAGATATGGTGCCCCATGATATGCCAGCCTAAACTTTCGATTTCAAATCACTTGCAATCTTAAAAATGGCCATGAAAAATTATGGAATTTTGTGGGCCATATATATATTTCACTCATACTAGCACATAATTACACAACTTTAATATTAATTTAGAAAACCAAGCTCACCAAATATCATACTATATATCACATATTTATGACGGGTATTAGGTTCGTAACTTGGAATAAGGATTCAGATTTAAAGATCGTCATTCATTTAAAATTTGAAATGACTTATTCCAAAACCTACCACCAAGTTATTTAGAACTTAAGAAACTTGGATTTGATTATGAAGTCTTGATTCTGGTAAATATATTCAAACATCTTATACATATAAGGATTTCTAATTTCGAAATTCTCTTACCATAACTCCCCATAATAATAATTATAGTGTATATATGCATATAATATTGGAGCAGTATAAGATGCAAACCAAACTAGGGACAATAATTACGCTAGATGGATTGACTTTATGTAAAAAAGATGAGCACTTAAAATAATTATTGCGATGTAAAAGTGTTTTTCAATTGTTTGAAGGCGGCCTTGTCTGCCTTTAAACAAGCCTCGTGTTGGAAGTACTTTGAATTTTGCCCGACATATGGTTGCACTTCATTCACTTATGTTGCCCATTTCATTCATTAGTGAAAGAGATTGATACTCGTATAACGAGACACGAAAAATATTAATCCCTCCGTCCCACCCGACTTGTCTTGTTTATTTTCGGCATGGATATTAAGATGAGGGTGATTGTGTGTAGATGAGTAAGTGCTTGTATGTAGAAATATAAGTCCCAAAAAAAAAAAAGTGGGAATTTTTGTAGTAATTATTTTTCATTTTGGGAAACAAGACAAATCAAGTGGAACAATCAAAAAAGAAAAACAAGACAAGTCGAGCGGGACGGAAGGAGTATCAAATTGTCTAACGAGTCTTGATTTCCTTAATAAATAAATAAAGTTAATTCATAATTATAGTATTTTCCATTAGGCTTAGAAGTCCTAATTAACCTAGGAGGACTACCAATGTTTATATAATTGGGAATTTTGTAGATGTTAATATATTGTTGTTATATAAACATTAAGGAGTTTAATTTTGTGTCCGTTTGTTGTGGTGCATGGCATTTAATTTGCAAGGACGTGGATGTAATGATTCCCATGCAAAATGGGAGAACATTCATATGCCAATTCATCGGTCCTTTTAGAGAATTCAAAGCGATCTGATTATGAAAGTGAAGGTATTGATGGTTAGAGCTGGATTTGATACTGATGTGAAATGATTTTGTGGCATGGCTGGAACTTAATTTGGAAACGCGGTATGCATGAACATATTTACAACGACAGATTCATGATTTAGAATTGTGGACACATTTGCAAATTTTATTATGTACGTATGAGTGCGTTGTATTCATTTATTGTATATTATCTTATTTTAAATGTCTATAAGTATATCCAGTGATGGACATGGGTGAATTCAGGATTTTGAATTAGGGGACGAGAATTTATAAGGGCACGAAATGTGTTATACGGGGGTTCGGGGGCGGAACCGCTGAGAAAATTTTTTAGGGGAGTTTGTTTCTATTTAGGTCTAATTATACTTACTACTTAGCGATATTAGGGATATTATGTTATTCATCTAACTATCCATTGAAATTTATATTACAACAGCCTATTTTGATAGGTCTACATGTGATTGAGGAGATTCAAGAATTTATTCAATTGAGCCATAAGTATTGAAAAAAAGAACACAAACATAATATATCAATTGTATAAAGTTATACTAGATATTAAATTACATGTGCAACCTTATCAAAGTATATAGATATCCGAACTCCAAGTTTTAAACCTCCACTAAAGTTGGTGTACTTAATATATAATTTTTAGTATTTTTCATATCTAGTTGTCATATTCACACTATTTTTTAATTTTAACTTAAGGGTAGAATGACAATTTCGAAAATTTCGGGGGGGGGGGGGGGAGGGGCAAACTCGAAAATCAAAATGGAATGTAAATTATAAAAAAGAGAAAGTTAATTGTAGTAATACACAAAAGTTCGGGATGGGGTGGTCGCACCCACCCGCCCCTCTTTGTATCCGCCCCTGGTGGTGAAATTATAACTTTTTAGTTGGAGGGTCGAAATAAACATAAGAAAGAAATCTTGTCGATCGGAGGGTCGAATGAAGTGAAAAAACAAAGGCAGAATAAAGAATTTCAACCTTTACAAAGACGAAATTCCAGCAGTCGGGGGATCGGCCGACCCTTCCGACCCCCTTATTTCCGTCCCTGAGTATATATTATGCTATTTTTTAATGCTAACATACGATTTTTTACATAAGTAAAGATAAGTGGTGGCGCCAGTAGGCAATGACTACCCGACTATCACCAATTTATTATTTACTATTATTATATATAATTTTTTTAATTCAACTCTAATAATTCCAATTACCACTATTTTCGAAACTTTTAAATACTCACTCACAAGTCACAACAATTGCTTCCAAAGCAAGCCTTATCTTGAAAAATGAGATAAACTTGAAAACCCCAATGCAAATGGGGCAAAGATCTCAAGAATCAATATAAATTTAAAAGAAGTAATTAAGCAAATCTCAAGATCCCAAGAATTATTACAGCCTAAAACATGGATCATTAAATCATGCCTGCAGATAAATAAGTGTGGTGGTATGTCTGCTTTGGCGGCTAATATTTATTTAACACAAAAGAAGCCTAATTGTACCAATAGATGAAGAGACCGCAGTTTGAGTGGTCCAATTGGGAGAGTACAAAAATTAACATAAATTGATTATTAGATATCAAATCAAGATCTAACGTACAATTCTCGTGATATTCAAAATGCGATTTTTATGCTTTTTAGGCATCAATCGTGATTACCTGTTGTGTAAAACAGAGAATCCCTAGAAATCGTTCAAACCATTGAATTATATGTAAAAGCATACGAGAGGGTATTTTCGTCATTCATTATATGTATATGTATACGTATTATTCATTCAATACAGCCATGATTCGGATTAGATTGAGTAAAAATAAGGGTTCGTGGAGTATTTTAATTTAATTATATTTGTTAAAATCCAGAAAAATATAGACACTTCAAAAATCTCAATATTTTCATAGTATTTTAATTGTTACTTCCAATATGTTTTGCGTCTATGTTTTACACGCAGTGTTGCACCTAATTTTAATGACAACAAAAAATTAAAATTAATTTTGTACTTCAATGCGGTATCCGATCACATGTTGTGTTCTAAATTTTTAAAAAAATATAATGTCTCAAGTTTATATTATGTCGTGTTTCATATCCCGTATCATATGTCGTGTTGGCACCAATTATTTAAAAACGTCGTGCACGCATGATATTAGAAACGGAGTAATATTTAGTTTCTTAATTTACTAAGCTTTATAACATATATTTCATTAAGATATTGTTGACCTAAAAGTGCATGGCACGTTGCAATTGATTTAAACTTATATTGCCGTAAGAAAAGTTTCCCAAAAATGCCCACTAATATTTAATATCACATGGCCACCAGAAAAAAGAAAGACCTCGATTGCTACAGCCACCACTTAAGGCTTATAATAAACCAAAACCATTTTCTTGGCCCTTTTATTTAATATCAACACTTTAATTCTTAATACAATTATCACCAATTTTCCAGGTGTTTCTTATTTTATGGGTCCAAAAATAAAAGTGGGAAAGGGAGGACAAGTGTAAAATAATGGCAGGTCTAAATTTTCAATTATTGGTTGTTAAATTGAGAATTATTTAATCCGAGATATATAACCGATTCTTGATAATATATAGTTTTGTGTGACGCATCAAAATTCGTGCTGGCTAAATATTAGTAGGTCAGACTGCACGTCAACTGTCTGAGGTTAGATTATGTATAATATTATTATACATGTATTCTATCAAACACCAATAATTATAATCAACATTAAATATTATAAATAAGTGGAGAAATGAAGATTCAGTTATTCAAACGGATGAGGTTAGCCTAACAAATTACAGTTTCAGAGATAACATTATTAATTATGTTTATTAGTATTTAATACCAACATTATAAACCAACGCAAAACATATCTAATTTTTTATAAACAAATATTTTTGACAATATTTCTTGTCGAACGCCGTTTGGACAAGACATACTGGATTGATACTGCAAGAACATCCCAGTTATAGTATTTTTCCAATAATAATTATTTCTTCCATTCTACTTCATTAGTCCATTTTTTCTTTTTGGGTCGTTCCACTTTATTAGTTCACTTTTCCTTTTTAATTTAAAATAATACTCTAATATATTCAAATGGATCCCACTACTTTATCTATTCTACACACAACAAACAACTTTCTTAATCTCCATGTCGAAAAGAAAGTAGACTAATGGAATGAAACGGGGGGAGTATTATTATTATAAAACCACAGAAAATCAAAATAAGATTTTATTTAATAATAATAATAATAATAGGAGGCTTTAACAGAAAAAGAAAAGTAAATATCAGAGATGACAGAGACAGATGAGAGTAATAGACAAGGCAGGATCCCAAATACCACAAAAGAGAAGGGCAAGCGGGTCAAAAAGAGACCACACAGTTATGTATGAATAGCAATAATGGGCCCCACCCTCTAAACTACTTTGACCGCTGCTAATTTTGTATACATAATTTGACCGAAATGCCCTGGGGAAGACATAACAAATCCTAGTTTGTTTGATGTAATAATAATAATCCTCCACAATTATTAACAATGGAATACAGTAAAAAGAAGTCATGATGAGTAGCCTTACTTTATCTACTTTTCATATCCCTCTCTCTCTCAAGATGGGAGAGAGAATGAGGGGCTTCAATTCCAATACGAAAGAAGTGTAGACATAAGATAACTGCTCAAAAGAACTCATAAACTATGGAACAAACTTTTGCTGTATTCTGTACACTTGATTATTCAAATCCCTCCAAAATTTTGAATCTTTTCTTTTTTCTTGGGAAACAGTTGAAGCTGCATTCCCTATGCCTATCTTTCAAATCTTCCTTCCCACACTCAAAAGAATTTACCCCACAACCAACTTTACCCCCCTTGTACTTTTATGTACAAAAATTAACTTACTAACTTACTTCCATCAACGCCTCGCCGGCCCACAAAACCCGGCCACGTGCAAAAATGGCGCGACCCGAGCCACCCCGACTCATTCGGGATGCAACGCTACAAGCATTTCATGATTCGATCAAGAAGCCTTTCTAATGTTGCATACAATCATCGGTCCTCGACGAATATTCGCCCAATAAAATCTCGAAACCTTTTCGAGTAGTGCTTTGGATCGACGGCTGAGATTGAGGTGGGGTCGACTTGTAAGGATTTGTAGGCATGCTCGAGCTTCTTTGAGATATCGTAGTCTTGTAGAATGTCTATGATGCCGAAGTAGAGGACCACTTCATAGATTTCACCACTGCGAGAAGAGGTCATGCTGTTGAATCCTCCCGGGGTGTATTGGTCCACACTCCTTCGAGCCGCTCGTTCGGCTCGTGCTGGCATGTTAGCACCTAGCCTTATCAATGGCTTCCTGATCAATCAAAGAATCATAGATTTCAGAACTAGATCAAAAACTGTAATCATAGCTTAATATATCAAGAGATTTATAGAAGAACTAAATAGAGATGGTTAATGTGCATACCGGCCGGATAAGACCCGATCCATGTCTTGAAGTTCGGCTTCAAGAAAACGACACCCACGCATAAACTTCTCGTTTTTATATGACTCACTCTTCCCTGAGTAATCAGTAGTTTCATGTTAGTAACGATCTCCATTTTCCACAAACTAATCCCACATCAAAAGTAAATTACCTGTGCGGAGAAGGAAAGGCGACAAACCAATCTTGTCACCAGTGCTAACATCACGGAAATGAAGGCCAACTAAGAGACTGTAATCCATTATATGTTCCGTCTCCAAGAACTCACAATCACGGTCGATTTGTCTGAAAATTTGATGCAGAGAATTAGGAAACAGCAAATATGTAAAATGCAATAAATTATACATAACGAGGTGTGGAGTATAAATTACTAACTTGATAAGTTCTTGATACCAATTGGTCTGCAGCTTGAAGACATAGTTCAGGTCAAGGTCTTTTAGAGTTGTGGTTTCATCAATCTCTCCCTTAGTCTTATCAGTCGTGCGGCCATATGATGATCCTTTTAAATCGAATCTTTTATGAATTCGATAGTCTGAGCAGAACAAATTCCCCATCACAATGAACCGAGTCTAGTTTACAGCAATGTGGTATAAATTAGTTTAGGCAGAGAGACTCAATACATAAACTGCAACAAAAATCTTCATCAACCATCACATACCTTTACGCCGCCTACCGGCTTGACACAATGAACTCCGTAAAACTTTGTCACTAACGAATTTTCGTAGCGACACATATGCTGATAATAACTAGGAAGCATCTTCAAGAGCACCTAAAAGAATAAACAACCAAACTTGTTGGATTAGATATTTAGGATCATAATAATTACTGCCCATGTTGTGTTTAAAAATACTCTAAGCAGTTCATGTTCCAAAGTTTAACAAACTTTAACAAGTCAAAAAAGAGAGCAACCAACCTTGACTTCTGATTTCTTTACGGTTTTGATCATGAAACGATCGTCTTGAGTCAAGTAAAAGAAACTTCCGCTCTTCCCAGGAGACGAAAGTTCCCTAAGCGCGTCATCTCCACAAATTGCTAACATGTAATCCGCAGGATCTATTTGGAATAGATGCCTCAACTGTCTGATAAACCAACAAAATAAATTCAAGAATTTTAGAGTGAAATATTCAGCAGTCTATCCAAACAAATATTCAAAAACTACAAGGTTAACTACCTACTTTCCCATCTACCTACTTTCTGATACATTGAAATGACCAAATTGGAATAAAGGCTTATTACCTAAACACAACTGGATTATAATCCTTCCAACGGAACTCAGCAGACTGATGGGGTGGCGTAATTTTCGATCCTTCCGAAGGAAACCGAGTCCAGAACTTCTCCTTAGAATCAAAATCACTCAGCTTAAGCTCACGCAGCAATGAAGCTTGCTTTCCAACAGAGTGCCTAAATTGAATTCATACAGACCCATTTAAAATTAACCCACAAACATCACCAAGAAAAAGAAGAACAGCAAGAGATGCCTAAAATGAAACACATAAATCCATTAAAAAATTAAACCACAAACATCAACGATAAATAGAAGAACAGCAAGAGATGGAAATTAGGTGAACTATTTACCTTATCCCCAACTGGAGATTAAGCATCAAATCATAATTCTTATGCCCTTTTCCAATCGTCTGACCTGGCTTCTTCGCCTCACCGCCGCTAAAACAGCAAGGGTTCCTCCTAAACTGCTTAATCCCATCTTGATTCAACACATTATCAATAATATCGCAAGTAATATCTCCGGCTTCTCCATCCGACTCCCAAATGCAAATCCTCGGAAAAGCCCTCTCCGCCACCCCTCCCTCCACCGACGACCGCTTCTTACCACCGCCGCCGCCAATCAACGCATTCGCGCCATCCTCCTCCACCACCATCAACGGCGCGGATAGCTTATGGCTGAAACAACCTTTCAAACGCTCCTCATTCCCAATCCGCCCACTGTTCCTTACATGATGAGCAGGGTAAAATGTCCCTTTCAATGTTTGTGCCTTACTGCTGTTCTTAGCGAAATCATTCGACCAACAGCCTATGTAACAGCTGCCGTCCGGCCAAGTGAAAACGCCTTGCCCTTTCGGAACGCCGTTTTCCCAGTTTCCGTCGTACCTATTCCCGTTACTCCAGACCAAAACGCCTCTTCCGTGAATCACTCCGTTCTTCCACTCGCCGATATACTCATTGCCGTTGCTCCACAAATACCTCCCTTGGCCGTCCTGCAAATTCTTCTTCCACTGCCCCTCGTAGTAGTCACCGTTACTGTAATGCTTAACGCCGTGGCCGTGCTTCCGATCCCCCGACCACGACCCTCTGTACATATCGCCGTCCGGTCCGATGAATGTGCCGGTTCCCTCCATCCGACCGGACTTGAACTCGCCTTCGAACGTAGCGCCGGACGGCCACGAGAATTTGCCTTTCCCGCTCGCTTTCCCCTTCTTCCACTCCCCTTCATACATGCATCCGTCTTCCCATAAATACTTCCCCGATCCGTGCGGAGTGTTGCTCGAGAATGTGCCGATGTACAGATCTCCGTTCGGAAGATGCTTCTCGATGACGTTAGCTGAGCTGGCATCGGAAACCGAGGTCGGCGCAACTCGACGGCTTGTGGCCTGCGATTTGCTTCGCGGAATAATTATTACTGATCTCGGCGTCGTTGTTGTCGTCGTGTAGTCAATTGATTTCTCATTTTCCCTCTCTAGACTAATGTCCTCGTTCGGTTTCTTCACTTCGATTGTGGCCAACAAATGTGGCTCCGGCATCTCGTCCTCTTTCTGCGTCAATGGCTGATGTAAACTTGGTTTTTCTTTTCCGTGCTCAACTAATGCGGCTAAAATGCACATATAGACGGAGAATCGAGCTCCGGCAGCATTTCTCAGGCGTATTTCTCGTTTTTCTCGAAATGAGGTCGAGGAGAGGGAGATTGGTTGTGAAGAGAAAGAGAGAATCGCTTCGAATCCCAACAAACAGAAGTGTAGAGGCAAGGTTTGTAGAGAGAGAGATGAATTCAATAAACACGAGAACTGAAAAAGAAAAAGCAAACCAGACAAAAGCAAAGAGAAATTCACAGTTATAAATAAATCACGGAGGAGAGAGATTATCGTGAATTTCACTGTGTGTAATGTGTGAGAGAGAGAGGGAATTAAATTAGCAGGCGGTAACGATTTAGCTGGCCTTGGGAGGAACGCCTCTACGTATGTCACACAACACGACTTACACGTGAAACTGAAATGACGATTGTACCCTCCCCGAAGCAGTTACCGCAACAGAGGAATATATATCTCTGATGCCGCCGTGATGTTGAGGGCGGCGATGCCTATGTAGTGAAGAAAGGGCAGAATAGGTAGGTCATTCTTAGATACCGATTATACCCCCACTCTTTCGCACTTCTTACAGGACTGCCACCCGTGTGCGGGTTTGACGATCTTCCGACTGTTGTGGAGTAAATCGTCTTCAATTTAGTTGGATCATGCCGCGTTAATTATTGATGGCAGAATCTCAGTTTGCAAATATGCTAAAATATCCTATTATCCGGTTTAAATTTTCTTTCCGAAAAAAAATTGTCCAGTATTCCTTTGTACTTTTTACCAACACAAAATCGAGTATAAATAATTAAAATAATTATTTGGATCTCACACATTTATGGTACAAACTAATTCTAAATAATTAATAATTACATTAATTTCATACTTTTTATTATATAAAATTAACCCACTTAAATAGTTGCAGCGAAAGGAAAATAGAAAAGTAGATGGGACGGAGACTATTAATTATGAGTTAGTTATAAATTAGATGCTTGGGTTATACTATTTTATAATCACCTAATTAATTTTTATTGTCAAAATATTTTTCTTATACATTTCGACAGTTGGTGAGGTGTGGTATACGAATCCAATGATCAAAGCGGCAGATCGACGTCTTGCCATCTGTAATTAAGCATTTGTCAACCTCGGAATTAGTATTATAATTCTCCTTTTTATTTGCATATTTTAGAATTTTGTAGTAATTTGTAGTTTTGATATAAATATTTACTTGGTTATTATCCAATACTAGATTTGCTATTCCTTACGTATTAAATGCAGAATAATTTTGAGTTACTACTATCTAAATACACGTAGAAAATAGTGATTATGGTTTCTGCATATTATTTTTAAGAGGTTAGTTGTAACACGATCTTTAAATTTATTAAAATTTGTAATTGTGAAAAAGGAACTCCAAAATTGAAGTATACTACGTGGACAACTTGTCTTCCTCCGTTTCGGCCAACTTGCCTATAAAAAACGATGCCATTAACTACTTCCTTCGTTCCAGCTAACTTATTTTATTTCTTTTCGGTATGAAGATTAAGATTAGTGGGTCGTGTGTAAATAAGTAGATCCCATAAAGAAAAGTGGGAGTTTATATAGTAATTACAAAATAAATCGGAAGGGACGGAGAGAGTACTTAGCAAAAATGAGTATGCAAATACACGAATTTATTGCGAATTCTCACTATTTTCCACGCAACTTTCAAATTACTTGAATAGTTACATAAATTTTCAGTTTTTAAAAAATGTGTACCCAAGAATTAAACCTGCATCAGAATTTATAATTCCAAAAATAGCTAAAATAATCCACTTGGCTCATGCACAAGAAAGAATTATTTCCGCTTTCTCGATAAACCAATTAAAGTGCAATATACATAAATAAATTGCATTTCTTCAATTTCCTTTTTTCATCCAAACAAGCATCAACACGGCGTCGCATCACGAATATGTAAAGGCAATGCAAACTAAACCCTTTAATGGGCCTATCCAGGGCCCACGATCACAACCCATTATTGGAATTTTCAGACAAGAGGCTGTAATGTCGATAATTGTCATTTTCACCCCAATCACACCATTTTCTCAAATAATTTGCAGTGTCATTATCCACTTCATATGTGGATTTCTCAGGTAATTAGGTTGGTGAAGTACTTAACCTTAAGTTTATTAAACAATTAGGAAAACTAATCGGTCATCGGTATCGTGCCTTTTCTCGAAAGATTAAATCTCGTACAGTATTAAATAAATTATGTATTATCAATCCATCGGTCGTTTCATGCATCGTAAATTTGATCTGATTTATGAAGTATTAAGAGTTGTTTAAGAAAGTGATTTGTAGCAATGGGGTACATCATTTTCTTTTTGATATATTTGTAATTTTCCTTTTTGTGCAAAAAAATATGGCTGTTACCTACTTGTGGATGTGTTTTGCAATTGTAGGAGGTTGTTACTAAAATAGTAATGCTAAATATGGGGTTCACTTAAATCAAGTTGCAAGAACAAGACATAAGAATCTTCTTTATAGTCTTTCTTTCCAACGCGATTTTCTATTTTAATCCTTACATTATCGTATCGTTTAGTAAATTTAAATTTGTATGCAATCTATTTATGTAGTCTAATATTCTAATATAAGACCTATAACAATATTTTATTCATGATTTTCTATCGACATAACATTCATCTTAATGTGTTAGTCCATAACCTACAAAGTTTTATATATTTTGTATCTTAAAAAAAAACTTAGATATTCTCTACTTATATAGAAATTTGAACAAATTAAATAAAATAATCACTAATAATAAAGCATAAGTTTCATAGTCATTTTAATTAACTAAAAACCCTAATTAAAATCCAAAGTGACAAAATGGTACTCACATCGTTCCACTTTAAGTGACATGTTTTCTTATCTAGCGTTCTATTTTAAGTGATATTGTTCTTAAGATGGTAATAATTATGTAGACTACATTAACTATTAAAAAATTAAATAATCTACATTATGTAACATTATTTTTAAAATTTGACATCGAAAAGAAATGTGTCATTTTATATGTGAGAGGGAAAATGTTTTAAAGTTGCAGAATATTTGTTTCTCACACATGTAAGTGACATCTTTTCACAATTATATTTTATTTATGCCGATCGTCCTTACCCCCGACAACTATTTATCGCAGCTATATATTGGAATTAAATATACACGAGTTGTTAATTAATGAATATAATATAAATTATCTTTCAAGGTTATAATAAATATTAAACATAAAAAATAATGAAATTGACTTAAATTTTATATAATTGATGGGCATGATAATCATTATTCTAATTTTGATAGGCTATAGTTATTTATGTATACATCACATTATTAGTAGTTGTACAGCTAACAATGCAAAGGCATGAAACTATAGAATCCATTGTAGAATAATTGGAGCTCTATGTCTCGAATTCAATTTATTATGTATTGTCATTATACTATCAAAATAATTTTCTAATTAAATCCAAAAAATCCAATATCAAGAATATTTTGTATTATTAGGTGAGAGACTCGATGCTGTGGCTGGAATTTTTTCTTCAGGCAGTGCACAAATGATCATGAGTTGACAAGACATATGTCACGTATAGTTTGTGAGAGAGAATATGGAGTATATTATAAGTGAATTTGTATTTAATAAATAACTAGAAAACGATTTATTTACTTATTTCATATAATAACTTTAATGTCATAGTATATTTTTGTTGAAAAAGATCATGAATAATACTCCTTTTATTCCATTTTTTTCGGGTTATTCCATTCATTTTTTTTCATTTTAAATATGATAATTTTTTATATATAATTAATCATTCTCTTTTTATGAGACCTGACTTCTTCACTCACAACTAACAAATTTCATCAATATATGTATTGGAAAGAAAGAAGACAAGCTCAAGAAAACGAATGGAGTAGTTACTGTGAAAATATGCCTACTCCTGTTTAATAACTTGTAAATCAGGCATACACTTACACTTATTTTGAAATTCAAATTAGACTAAGTTGTCAAATAAAGATGGCATTACATCAATTCATGCAACAAATCATAAAACAATTTTGTTTTGGCCTTTGAATATCCTCTTCTTCTAGTATTTTCTTTAGCATTTACCCTATTTTTCCTTTTGTATTACTAGATTAATATTGTCCTATTTAGTATTGGTCTAAAAAAGGAGAATGAAATCATTTACACATTATACAATCTTCATTTGAGTTCCAATTCAATTATTCAAACATCAAATTGAAGGCCATCTTAATCCTAACACATAAAATATTTAATTATCTTGAAATAAGAATCCCAACTTAATTGGGTTGCCCCATATCTATGAAAAATCAAGATACATGACTAAGATTTATGCAATTTGGTTAGCTATGAGCCATTAGTCTTCTCATAGAGTTGTCCATTCCTTGGAATACAATCATAAATTATGAGCAACCACTCTCACACTTCATAAATTCCAAATGACCCCTCTTACTATTGATTGGGGTAGCCCTTTGTAATATCATAATGAGGGCCCATGAGCCCCAATTATGTCATTTCATCTACCCATCAAGAATTTTAATTTTTTTAAATTCTATCTTTAACTTTGTTTGGTAAAAAATTGCTATGAATTGACCTTTAATTGTTTGAAAGTGATTATAGTTTCATCTTCTAGAAGATTATAAATGAGGCGGTACCTAATTTTGAAGAATGTATGTACTAGCTTTTAGCCTTAATTCCAAGACTTCCAAAGTTTGGGAGGAAAGTACTTGTATATGGTTTATTATTCATAATTAGATTTTATAATCTTTTAAATTTCAATTGGAAATTTCTCCTCCATAAATATAAAACCGGGTTCACCTGTTATTACACAAATAATAATAATAATAGTAATAATAATAATAATAATAATAAAAGAACCTCGTTTGAAAGAGCTTATTAGCAGTTTATTTCAACTTATTCTAAAAAATAAGCACTTATGCACGCGTTTGAGAGAGGTTATGAAAATAGCTTATTCTAAAAAATAAACTATTTTGGGCTTATTTTCATAATCTGATAGGAACAACTTATAAAAATAAGTCAAAAACAACTTATGAAAAATAGATCCTCATATCAAATCAAATTTCCCTGACAATAATTTTTTAAACTATAATTTATTTTTTTCTAATTAACTGCTTATATATAAATGTATCTAAATACAACTACTTATTTAATTTAAGTGTTTATAACATAAGCACTTATTCCATAAACACTTATGTTATATGTAGTTAAGCTGTTTCCAAACGGGATATAAATATATAAAATGTTAGCTATATTTCAAGCTTATGCGATAAAAAAACGATATAAAATACTACTTACGTGATACATATATCAGTCACTTTCCCCGTATCAATGTTTCAAAGATTTTCAAGTATCATTTTAAATTATTGAGTTTCGGAAGATCTTTTTGTTATTGTAATGTTTTGAATTTGTTTTGTTTGGAGATATTGTTTTTTGTGTTTGTTTCAATTCAACTATCGTCACACAATGTCAATTTTACGAGGATTTTAAAGCGTAAAACTGTTTTCAGACTATCACTTCCAAAACGAAAGATATAATTAATCTAAACACCACCTACTTAATATAAACTTCTCCATCAAGTAAATATATATTATCACATGTCGACTGGTTTTACTATTATTATTAATTTTATTTTTATGTGACGAAGATAATCCATGTATGTTGATCAGATATAACCCCACTAGGCTAGCCAAACATATGTGACAAAGCTCACACCTAACATATTGATAAACTTCGGACTTATGACATTTGACCACAAGACAACATTTGTTCCGTGCAAGAAGCAGCAAATTAATATGATATTTCTCCAACGAAAAAAAAGAGTAATAGGATGCTAAGACAAGGATGATGATTCAAATTAAATATGGGGGTATTTACAAATCTAATACATATATATGTTGACTAAATTGTATCAAGAAATCAAAGTGTGAAACCCTGTCCATTCAAAGAATCAAACACATAACACTTTCCGTCCAAGGCTCCAACCATAAGATGATAGAAACTTGTTTTTCCAACAACCCGTCCAAAAAGTGGATTTTGAACTCACCACAATTAAATGATCATCAAAACACACTTTAGTGCGTGTGTGTGAGAGAGAGTGGGAGTAGCTATTAGTGGTGGCAATTGCCGTCGAGAACGTGAAGAAATGACCCACCATGCATGTGAGCTTGGGTTTTAGAGAGAGGAGGTGAAATGACGAGGATGCCCTTTGGGGTTCTTGTGATCACAAAATGTTTGGGATAATATGTGATGTCGGACCCATCACGAAGTATATTGTCTGATATTTGCTTCCATCATTCGTTACTTTCCTCATGTTTCTGCCCCTCAATTTTTTTTCTTCTAGTTTTTAGGATCATTTGTGGTTGGATAGTGATAGTTGCGAGCATTATTATCCTCAACAATTATATTTTCCCGATATGTATGAATTATTTGTCTCACGTGGGAGAGAGATTATGGAGTAGGTGGAAATTTTTCTTTTAATTTTTTTTTTTGTGAAAAATCAAATTATCATTTGTGCATGTTTTGATGCAAAAATACATCAAAAACCTGTATATCAATTCATTTTTATAAATAAAGTAAAAGAAAACAATTTACTGTTGAAAGATAAGATAATTTTTATTAACTAAAGTAAAAGAAAACAATTTAATGTTGGTTGATAAGAGAATTGGAGAAGGTGAAAGTATGTCTTCTAATTTTATTTTTTCGTATATCAATTCATTTTTTAAAAGTAAAACTTGTATATCAGTTCATTTTTTTAATAAATAAAGTTTAAAAAAAATTAATGTTGAAAGATAAGAGGTTTTTAATAATTAAAGTAAAATAAAACAATTGATAAGAGAATTGGAGAAGGTGAAAGTATGTCTTCTAATTTTATTGTTTCGTAGCAGGCATATGTATCAATTCATTTTTTAAAAGTAAAAATTTAAAAAATATTGTTGAAAGTGGGATTTGAACCCACGCCCTTTCGGACCAGAACCTTAATCTGGCGCCTTAGACCGCTCGGCCATTTCAACTTACTGGTATTGAAGGCTACGTAATAATTATTCTTCGACACTTGCTATTACAATCTTCGAAAAGAAAGGAGATTGTAATAGCAAATGGAGGGAGTATCTATTTAACAGCTATAATGTGGGAGTATAATTCATGATAGAAAACTAATATGAATCGCATCATGGATGGAATTAATATATACTTCTAAGGAAAATAGTCTAATTGTAAAAAAATACTCCCTAAATAAGGGAATATGTAATAAAGTATGAGAGATGAGTAGATAATAAAGTAGGAGAGAGAGATGAGTGTGATAATGAGAGAGTATGAGAAAGAAAATGATAAAGTAAGAGAGAGAAATTAGTATAATAATGAAAGTAGATGATAAAGTAGAAGAGATAAGATGATAAAGTAGGAAATAGAGTGATAATTTTTTACCAATTTGGGACGTCGCTACTAATAGTGGGATATCCGAATTAGGAAAGGTGCCCACTAATAGTGGGACGGAGGGAGTAATAAGGAAGATACGAAATACCCAGTTATGAAAAAAATTTCAAGTGTTCATCAATCAAGCGTATAACAAGAGAGTCGAATTAGATGACTTGACCGACCTGCCGAAGACTTTGGCGGCGATGCTGACGAAGGTCTCAATCATCTGATCGGCCGTGAGATCAGGAATCCTTGGGGAAATCGACGGTGATCAGCCAGTGATTGTAGTCGCATCCTTCGAAGTGGATACTGTCACCGTTGTGTTGCCAGATTTCATAAGAATCCGAATTTTTAGACCCGGAATCATCATCCTCCGAATAGTCCGACTCGAATTGATATATACGGCCGGATAGGGCGGTGGTTGAAGTGAACGACCGCCGCATCAAGTGGGTAGTTGCGGCGGTATTTGGATGAATCGACAGGCGGAGACGGAGGAGATTGGGTTGGATATGTAGCCATGGAAAGAATGCTCGAGTAGAGAATAAGAGAGGGAAAGAGCTCGGCGGAGGCGAAGTAGTTGAAGTGCCATTGGAGAGAGAGAGAGATTGAATTAGGGTTTTGAGGGTTTAAGCAAATGGCGGATTTCAGCCGTATACTTTTCGTGCAATACAAGTCTAAACTGTCCAAATTGCACAGAAATATATAGGAGATTAAAGTTTACCTTCTGAAGTTATTAATTTTATATTTAAATGAGATGAAAGCATAAAAATAAATTAATATTTTTCTATTTTTATTTAATGAAAATTATTTTTTAGCTACGAATCATTAAAATTTTATAAAATATTATTATTATTATGAATTTATGCAAATAAATAGTAATATTTAAAATATAATAGTATGATATATTTAATGCAAATATGATATACTTAAATTTATACAATATAAAATTAATTTAATTTAATATTTTGTAATACTGAAATCAAAATCATAATACAAAAAAAATTCAATTTTATTTATTTATTATAAATTATAATTGTTTAATAATATTGAGGGTAAGATAGATATTTTATTTAAAAAGTTAAAATAAGCAATTTTCCAAATACTATTTTTCCACTTTCACCAGTTCAACACTTCTTTCCAAACCTTTACAAATTCTCAAATCAGTAACTTTAAACACTTATTAATAAATTAAAAAAAAAAGTTTATATTAATAGTACTACATTACATTATATAATCTGAGTTGTGTCAACAAATAGCTAAAACACCCACATCATCACGCTCCAACCCTCGGTTGATTCCGGCGGCCGAAGCGGCGCCTCCTTCTTCCGTCGTCACAAACACCGGATCGTGAAAGTTTTGAACTAAATAGCCGGATGCAGCAGAGTGGCACAAGCTTTGCGTCGTAAATCATCTGCTTCCAATGCTTGCAGACCGCCTTGCATTCTTGCAGTGTTTTCAACGACAATCGGCTCAGAATCTCGAGTATAATTTCCGACGGCAATTCTGAGGAATCGGAAGCCATATTTCTCTAGAGAGAGAGGGAGAGAGAAGATATATCCGAATCCAAGAAGGTTGTATTTATAGTATAATTGTAATTGAATTAGAATCCGAGACGGTAATGATTTACATTAACACATAAAATCGCATATTATTCGTTTGTATAAAAATATTTATAGTAGGTAATATAATTCTGCATCTACTAAAAAAGTCGTCAGATACTAATCTTCCAAAATTAGAAAACTATTGATATAAAATAACATTATAAACATACATTATTTATTGTGTATAATCTATTGTTCCTTTGTATAACAGCATGGTATATTAGTTATTGAAGGTAATATAATACTGAGTCTATTATTAAAGTTGCCAGATAGTTATTTTCCAAAATTATTTACATTAAATAAAGAAAAAAGATTTTGATTATTGATATCAGACGAGTTTATGTTTCAAGAGTACTCTTGAGCGTCAAGTTATACATCTCTCTAGATTTTAGAGGCAGCCAAGTGAATTGATTAGAGAAATTTTCTAATCCAAAAAACTAACTGAAAATACCTTCGTAAAAGGAAAAAATAGTGAAATTTATGCAAGAGAGAAATTACATATAATTTGTAAACTATAGGGCAAACAAAATTATGATATTTTTATGAAAAGAAAAAAAAATGCGGCTATATTACTAAATAAGCACATTAATCGTTATGTTATTTAAAACAGATTTTAGTTTTAAGAATTGTTATTGGGTTCTATTCGAGAAACAATTTAAACATATTCACGGGTCGGGTTGGACCGGTCTGCCTAAATTAAGATGACCAAGTTAGATAATCTAGCATCCACTGTATAACCTATTCCTAAACTTAAAACATACATATATTTATAAACTGCAATTCAAACGAAGATTTTTCTGAGAGAGAAAATATAGCAAAAGATGACAAACATATAAACTGCATCAGCTTCCACTATAGAATATTCATAATTCACCAGCCTCAAAATTAATAATTATTATTATTACTATAGAGATGTAAGCTGGTATTTGAATTCAGTCTCCTTTTCATGATATACATTTAGAAATTGAATATTAAACACTATATAATTTACCTCTTATATATATGTTTTGCATGATATTATGTATGTTGACGTTCCTAAAATTCTGAAGTAATTAAAATACATATATAGCGCTTTAAATTAAAGTTTGAAAGCATAAAACTATGTCATTTTATAGGTAATGGGTTGTAATGTTCGATGTGCTTTTTGTTATTAGTGTTTCAAATTAATTCAATATACTTAGAATGATTTATATTTTCTTCTCTAAATTAAATTGAACTTGACTTACTACAGTTGGTTAGAAGTTATTGATTTTATTAGATAGGAGTCCAAATAAAACACACATTTTATGGACAACTAACTATTACTAGAATTTTAATTAATTAGCAGACAAAGGGCGTGTTTCAAATGCTTATTATAAGCACATTTTTTATTTATTTTTGCTTAAAGTTGAAAATAATTGTAGTTAGTTTTGGGAATTAACATCGAAAAACATATATTTTGTTAGTTTTGAAAATCACGATGCTTTAAGTACTAAAAGCATTTCAATAGGTGCTTAATAATTAAGAACTGCTTAATTAAATTATTTAGTTGCTTAATTTTAGATAAATTAATGCAGAAAATAAGTTTTGCAAACATTTAAAAAATTACTTATGTGGCCAAAAAATCAAATAAGTGCTTAAATAAGCTCTTGCCAACACATCAACATATCAATATTACCAATAACCTTCAACTACTCCAAACACTCACTTAAAAATTATTGATTTTATTAGATATGAGTTCAAATAAAATACACCTTTTATAGACAGTAAAATTTAAAATTTTGATTATAAGATAGGGGCGTGTTTTCAAATGCTCATTATAAGCACTTCTCATTTATCTTTGCTTAAAATTGAAAATAATTGCAAGTAAAATTAGGGAGTTTTGGGAATTAACATCGAGAAACATGTATTTTGGTAGTTTCGAAAATCATGATGCTTTCCGAATATAAATTTTGGAACTAAAAGCATTTCAATATATGCTAAAAAAGAAATACATATTAAGTTGTTTAACTGCTTAATTTTAGGAAAATAAGTTTTAGAAACACTAAAAATTACTTATGCGGCCAAAAAAGCATATAAGTGCTTAAATAAGTTCTTGTCAACACACCCAAATAAGGGGTAGAACGTACATGCAACTGCTTTTTGAATGTACTTATTCCATCCCGCTATTGTCGGTCTCTTTTTTTTCGGAATGAGAATTAAGAAAGTATATGACAAAGTATGAGATATGATAGACTATAAAGTAGGAGATAGAAGATGAGTAAGAATAGATGATAAAGTAAAAAAAAAAGATGATAAAGTAAAAAAAAAGATGATAAAGTAGGAGATACGATAATAATTATTTGTCAAATTTAGAAAGCGATCATTATTAGTGATACGTCCCAATCAGGAAAAGTAGCCAACAATAATGGGACGAAGGTAATATTTTTTAATCATATAATGTTTTTTTAGTGTTTTTAAATAACTAATCCATATCAGCATATATCAAGTTACATTACTTTCAAGAATTCAACAAATCAATGTTCCTAAACTAAAACTATAGTATAATTATTCATTGACCACCCTTGAGATTAACAATCTCCATATCCGACCGGAACCGAAAGATCTGTGTTGCATATCTGAGGTTGTAAGGCAGCTCCACTCTTCTCATCAAACTGCATTCTTCAAGGTTATAAAATGCGGCTCCCTCGTCCGTCGCCATAAACAAAATACTGTCGCTGCAGAGATCCACCTGCGTCAAAAACAACCCCCAAGTATTTCCGACAACGGTCATATCTACCACAATCTTCCTCGTCCACTCTCCGGGTTCGCTCCCGGCCACCCACAACTCCATCGTC
The DNA here is from genome assembly GCA_028984105.1 of Lavandula angustifolia. Lineage (NCBI taxonomy): Eukaryota > Viridiplantae > Streptophyta > Magnoliopsida > Lamiales > Lamiaceae > Lavandula > Lavandula angustifolia. The sequence goes on along the minus strand of CM054820.1, from coordinate 146,296 downwards.
TTACTAAATACATCGAGGCTAGTGAACCCTAGGCGGCCTTCGTAATTCAGGAGCCGATTCGTTGTGCATTTGACGCACACCGATTCAGGCAAGGGGCAACGTCTGAAAGACCTCGTATTTATGTCCAACGCCAACAACATCGTGCTTGTCAGCAACGTGGTTTCAGTACTCAGAAGCCAGTAGACGGAATGGCCGATGGAGAGGACAGATTCGAATATCCAGTGGACGGAATGGCCGAAGAAGAGGACAGATTCGAATATCGGTGCGAACCACTTTAGGTTTGGATCTTGTATTTTTTCCCATGCCCAAGTTTCTGAATCAAATATCTCGCAATTCTTCACGAGATTCTCCCCATCGCTGTAAAGAATGAAACAATAATTATTTGATTAGTATAAAGATAAACAAAACAAAAATGTTCCCCCGTCCCGTAGAAATTGTCATATTTTTCTAAATAAATGAAATATGTGTGGATCAAAATTAACAAGTAAAAAGTCAAAACAATATATACCATACAATACATACTTTTTAGTCTCCGTACATTATAGAAAAAAAATACATTTTCTATAGAACGGAGGTAATAATAATAATAATAATAATAATAATAAAAATAAAAATAAAAATAATAATAATAATAATAATAATAATAATAATAATAATAATAATAATAATAATTGTTAGAGCCTACTATTGAATTTTCTTTTCTTTATAAGGCTTTTTAAGGGAAACGTGATCCAATTTATAAATAATAATAATAATAGTAGTAATAAAAGAACGTGCACATATACGAACAGGGTTTAGGGTTTCAACTTTATCTATAAATTTTTTTTTAAAGAAATCTGCATACATACTGTGATAGTCGAACGATGACGTAGCGCAGAGGAGTGTATTTGGTGACGGCGATGGCGACGCTGGCAGTCTGGTAGCGAAGGTTGGGATTAGGCAGTGCTTGCCACTGGTTGATCGCAGGCTTGCATGCGTAATACCGGCTATCAAAACAGCATAGTAGAATTCCGTGATCGGAGGAGGCTAAGATCCTCACACCGTCATGGTTCCAGCTAATGGTGGCGGCGGAGGGGCCTACAAACGCCGAATTAGGACTCGGGTTTTGGAAGAAATAGCCGGAGATGCAGTTGAGCGGCAGAAGCTTTGCGTCGTAGATCATCTGCTTCCAAAGCTTGCAGACCGCCTTGCATTCTTGCAGTGTTTCCAACGACGATCGGCTAAGAATCTCGAGTATCATATCCGACGGCAATTCTGAGGAATCGGAAGCCATATGTCTCTAGAGAGAGAGGGATGGGGGAGAGAGAAGATATATCCGAATCCAAGAAGGTTATATTTATAGTATAATTGTAATTGAATTGGAATCCGAGACGGTATTGATTTACATTAACACATATAATCGCATATTATTCGTTTGTATAAAAATATTTATAGTAGGTAATATAATACTGAATCAATTACATGTAATTTGTAAACTGTAAGGCTAACAAAATTATGATATTTTTATTTTATGAAAATGAAAAAATCGCTGCTATATCACTAAATAAGCACATTAATCGTTATGTTATTCAAAATAAGGGTCGGGATACATGTTAATGTGTTGTAATGTTCGATCTGCATTTTGTTATTACTTATTAGTGTTTCAAATTGATTCGAGATACTTAGAATGATTTATAGTTTCTTCTCTAAATTAAATTGAACTTGACTTATTACAGTTGCTTAGAAGTTACTGATTTTATTAGATAGGAGTCCAAATAAAATACACCATTTATAGACAAATAAACTATTACTAGAATGTTGATTAATTAGTAGACAAAGGGTGTGTTTTCAAATGCTTATCATAAACACTTTTTATTTTTTTACTTTTGAAGTTGAGAATTATTGCAAGCATAAGTAGTTAGTTTTGGGAATTAACATCGGAAAACAAATATTTTGATAGTTTTGAAAATCATGATGCTTTAAGTACCAAAAACATTTCAATAGATGCTCAATAGAAACGGTTTAATTAAATTATTTAGTTGTTTAATTATAAATAAGTTAATGCAGAAAATAGTTTTGCAAAACACTAAAAAATAATTTATACATAAAAAGATAATTGCTTTTCAACCTTATAAGATTTTTTTAGTGTTTGTAAATTACTAATCCATATCAGCATATCAAGTTAAGTTACTTTCAAGAATTCAATAAATCAATGTTACTGTCCCATGGGATGACATTAGCAGCGACGGGTAACTCATATATATTAAAAAAAGAAAACTTTGTGTGCACAAAAAGTAGCGTTGCGGGTAAGTCATACTCCTTTTGTCCCAATTATATTGTCTTGTTTTCCATTTCGGGTTGTCCCAAAGATATTGTCCACTTTCCCTTTTTGGCAAATTATTACACACAATTTTTTTGTAAGACCCACACCTTTACATATTTCTACTCACAACTAATAACTCTCCTTAAAAACCGTGCAAAAAACAAAGTGGACAATATAATTGGAACGGAGGGAGTATATATTATTAAAAAAAACTACATCTAACTATCGAAAGAGAAAAAAAAAATCAATGTTAGTAAACTAAAACTATAGTATAATTATTCATCGACCACCCTTGAGATTAACAATCTCCATATCCGACCGGAACCGGAAGATCTCCGTTGCATATGTGAGGGTGTAAGGCAGATCCACTCTTCTCATCAAATTGCATTCTTCAAGGTTATAAAATGCGGCTCCCTCGTCCGTCGCCATCAACAAAATATTTTCGCTGCAGAACTCCACCGGCGTCGGAAAAAACCTGCCGCAAGTATTTCCGAGAATGGTCGTATCCACCACAATCTTCCTCGTCCACTCTCCTGGTTGGCTCCTGGCCATCCACAACTCCATCGTCTCACTATATTCATCTAAGCTAGTGAACCCTAGGTGGCCTTCGTATTTCAGGAGCCGATTCGTTGTGCAATTGACGCAACAGTTGTAAACCACCGATTCAGGCAAGGGGAACTGTCTGAAAGACCTCGTATTTATGTCCAACGCCAACAACTTCGTGCTTGCCAACACGTTGGTTTCAGTACTCATAAGCCAGTAGACGGAATAATAATAATATTAATAATAATAATAATAATAATAATAATAATAATAATAATAATAATAATAATAATAGAACGTGCAAAAATACGAATAGGGTTTAGGGTTTCAACTTTATTTTGAAAAAAATTAAAGAAATCTGCATACATACTGTGATAGTCGAACGATGACGTAGCGCAGAGGAGTGTATTTGGTGACGGCGATGGCGACGCTGGCAGTGTGGTAGCGAAGCTTGGGATTAGGCAGTGCTTGCCACTGGTTGGTGGCGGGCTTGCATGGCGGATCCAAGGGGGGCGCCCGGCGGCGGCGCCCCCGAACTCGTGTCGAAACACGATTTTTTATATGTAATTTTTAAGAAATTTCGTATTTCCCCCCATGTACACTTTACTCTATTTTCTATCGAATTTTTAAGTTTCGCCCCCTCACTTATAATCCTGGATCCGCCCCTGAATGCATGCGTAATACCGCAGCTTAGTAGAATTCCGTGATCGGAGGAGGCTAAGATCCTCACACCATCGTGGTTCCAGCTAATGGTAGCGGCGGCGCCTACAAAGGCCGAATTATAACTCATACCTTGGAAGAAATAGCCGGAGATGCAGTTGAGCGGCAGAAGCTTTGCGTCGTAAATCATCTGCTTCCAACGCTTGCAGACCGCCTCGCATTCTAGCAGTGTTTCCAACGACGATCGGCTCAGAATCTCGAGTATCATATCCCACGGCAATTCTGAGGAATCGGAAGCCATATGTCGATCTCTAGCTCGGACAATATAGTGTTTTCTTTGTGTATATATATAGAGAGAGAGAGGAGGAGAGAGAAAATATATACCCGTATCCATAGTTATTTTTATTAAAAACAAAAGAATTTTTTAATATTGATATCAGACGAGTTTATGTTTCAAAAGTCTTCTCTAGATTGATTCGAGAAATTTTCTTTTCCAAAGTAAATTGATTAGAGAAATTTTCGTATCCAAAAAATTAATTGAAAAATGCCTTCGTAAAAGGAAAAATAGTGAGATTTATTCAATAGAGAAATTACATATAATTTCTAAACTATAAGGCTAACAAAATTACGATACTTTGAATTTATGAAAAGAACCTGCAGCAATGACTAAATAAACACATTAATCATTATGTTAATCGAAACGGACTTTTAACTTTTAACTAAGAATTGTTATTGGGTCCCATTTGAAAAACAATTTAAACATATTCACGGGTCGGGTTGGACCGGCCTGCCTAAGATGAACAAGTTAGATAATCTAGCATCCACTATAACATATTCCTAAACATACATATGATTATAAACTGCAATCCAAAAGAAAATCTTTCTCTGAGAGAGAAAATATAGCAAAAGATCACAAACATATAAACTGCATCAGCTTCTACTTTAGAATAATTAATAATTCACTAGCCTCAAAATTAACTCCTCCTTTAAGATAAAATCAACCCTGCACAATCTTGTTAGTGGATTATATACAAATCTTTGTACTCACAGGCTCACCAGTAGCAGCGGCATCTTGTTTCGGGGCTTGCTCCTTCTCTGCCCCAGTATCTCCAAACCCGGTTACCTTCACAGGCTCGTCTTTCTGAGATGGACGAACATTCCCAGAAGCGTTTCTCTTGTCCAGCCGTCTCTTATGTTTCTTCCCGTTTTCATGTGCATCCATGAGATCCTTCGAAGCCACACTAAGCTCGCATATCTCACACCAAAACCGATGCTTCTCCTTGCCATGTTTGACATTATTTTCAACGAGCTCGCAGAAGGTAGCCGGCATCTTTTTCCGGGGCTTGCTCCTTCCCCGCTCCAAGATATCTCCAACCCCGGTTACCTTCACGAGCTCATATTTCGAGACGGGCGAACATTCCCGTAAGCGTTTCTTTTGTCCGACCGTCTCTTATGTTTCTTCCAGTTTTCATGTGCATCCATGAGTTCCTTCGAAGCAAAACTAAGCTCGCATATCTCACACCAAAACCGATACTTCTTCTTGCCATGTTTGACAGTATTTCCAACCCCAATTACCTTCACAGGCTCGTCTTTCTGAGATGGGCGAACATTCCCAGAAGCGTTTCTTTTGTCCAGCCGTCTCTTATGTTTCTTCCAGTTTTCATGTGCATCCATGAGTTCCTTCGAAGCAAAACTAAGCTCGCATATCTCACACCAAAACCGATACTTCTTTTTGCCATGTTTGACATTCTTTTCAACAGGCTCACCAATAGCAGCGGCATCTTGTTTCGGGGCTTGCTCCTTCTCTGCCCCAGTATCTCCAACCCCAGTTACCTTCACAGGCTCGTCTTTCTGAGATGGGCGAACATTCCCAGAAGCATTTCTCTTGTCCAGCCGTCTCTTATGTTTCTTCCTGTTTTCATGTGCATCCATGAGATCCTTCGAAGCCACACTAAGCTCGCATATCTCACACCAAAACCGATGCTTCTCCTTGCCATGTTTGACATTATTTTCAACAGGCTCGGCAGTAGCAGCGGCATCTTTTTCCGGGGCTTGCTCCTTCTCCGCCCCAGTATCTCCAACCCCGATTACCTTCACAGGCTCGTATTTCTGAGATGGGCGAACATTCCCAGAAGCGTTTCTTTTGTCCAGCCGTCTCTTATGTTTCTTCCAGTTTTCATGTGCATCCATGAGTTCCTTCGAAGCCAAACTAAGCTCGCATATCTCACACCAAAACCGATACTTCTTCTTGCCATGTTTGACATTCTTTTCAACAGGCTCACCAGTAGCAGCGGCATCTTGTTCCGGGGCTTGCTCCTTCTCCGCCCCAGTATCTCCAACCCCGGTTACCTTCACAGGCTCGTCTTTCTGAGATGGGCGAACATTCCCAGAAGCATTTCTCTTGTCCAACCGTCTCTTATGTTTCTTCCCGTTTTCATGTGCATCCATGAGTTCCTTCGAAGCCACACTAAGCTCGCATATCTCACACCAAAACTGATACTTCTCCTTGCCATGCTTCACATTCTTTTCAACAGGCTCACCAATAGCAGCGGCATCTTTTTCCGGGGCTTGCTCCTTCTCCGCCCCAGTATCTCCAACCCCGGTTACCTTCACAGGCTCGTCTTTCTGAGATGGGCGAACATTCCCAGAAGTGTTTCTCTTGTCCAGCTGTCTCTTATGTTTCTTCCCGTTTTCAAGTGCATCCATGAGTTCCTTCGAAGCCACACTAAGCTCGCATATGTCACACCAAAACTGATACTTCTCCTTGTCATGTTTGACATTTTTTTCAACAGGCTCACCAGTAGCAGCGGCATCTTGTTCCGGGGCTTGCTCCTTTTCCGCCCCAGTATCTCCAACCCTGGTTACCTTCATAGGCTCGTCTTTCTGAGATGGGCGAACATTCCCAGAAGCGTTTCTCTTGGCCAGCTGTTTCTTATGTTTCTTCCCGTTTTCATGTGCATCCATGAGTTCCTTCGAAGCCACACTAAGCTCGCATATCTCACACCAAAACCGATACTTCTCCTTGCCATGTTTGACATTCTTTTCAACAAGTGCAGCCTCTTTCATCTTGTGTTTCTTTCCATTTAGGTGATCGTTCAGACCTTGCTCACTGGTGGAAATAACTTGACATATTTCACAAATCCACTCCATTTCTGTTTTCTTCTGCATTTGGCTATGTTGAGATTCGGAGGCATCTGTTCTTGATAAAGCCCTCTTAGCACGAGTCATGTTCTGGGTAGCCTCAGCCTACAATGCTCTCACAAAACAAACATAGTCAGATGTATTCTGACCATATAAATGGTGAAAGAACTAATGGCCTTCACTTCATCAGAATGAAGCAAGATCAAATCAAATTATAGCTTGCAACATCTCCACTGTCTTATCATGGAGTCTTGGTGCAGCAGCGGCAGAAATGTCAACTAAAAGAAGGAAAACAAAAAAATTCAAAGGTATATGACTCGATCTTTTGCTAACTGAATTCTACTAAAGGTTGTTTTTAAATTTGGAATTTGCAAGATAGTTAAGTCACGTTATTAGAAGAATGACAAATAGTTGTTTGACAGAAAAACAAAAATGACCTAAAGATTTTTCATCCGCCATTCTACTATATTCAAAAGCACCATTGAACACAATCAACCAACTTTTCTTAATTATGAACCAAACATGCTTTCTTGCCTTCATTCAGATGCAAAAAGAATATCAATGTATGTTCTTCCTCTTCTAACTAAGCTTGGCCTCCATTGATTAATGAGTTATCAGCACTTAATCTTTCTTTTAGATCAAAAATCTTTCTTTAGTGACTACTCATCCAGAACCAGCATTCTAGCATTCCTTCACCATTCTATGTCACCCACTTTTAAGGTCCAAATTACTGCCCCAACCAAAGATAGGTAAATATTCGAAATAAACTGCTTTAGACATGACAATAGTAATCAAAGGCTCATGATATGTTCTCAGTAAACTAATACCCCAAATTGTTATATAAGTAAGTCAATCAACTATCTAAGCAAAAATAGTCCTATGTACTAGTATTACATAGGACAAAATTTTAGATTTCCGAACTATTTAAATGGCTGCATTACATATCACATTACACACCACATAAGCTCATATAAACAGAAGGGGAAGACATACTAACCTGTATATTGATTCTCTCAGTCTCTGAACTTTTCACCTCTCTCGCATCAGCAGATGTACTTTCAATCTGCAAAGACTCAGATAGTCTACTCCCGCGCGTCAAGTTGTTCAGATGAATGGGTGATAGCGTAAGTCTTTGCTCAAGAAACCTTCCCTCATCTCTCGTCTCCGCCCGTGGAAGCCTCATAAGCAAGTCCGAGGTGGTCCTTTGTGATGGTGATCCAAAAGGAAGCACATAGTTTCGTGCCTGCTGTGCGGCCAATACCCTCTCCACCATCATCTCCCTCCTCACCTCAGCCTCCAACTCTCGCCTTCGAAGGATCTCGGACATGATTATTTCCTGCCTAATCATTTCTTTCTCAATCTCTCTATTTATGATGTCATGAAACTGAGCTGAAGGTGAAGGATGAAGAGATGAGGGAGGATGAGGATGCGGTTGAGGGTGAGGGTGAGCATGAGAGCTTAGCCTTTGTTCGTCATCTTCTGAGTCCTGATGCTGCATCCTTCCTAGTTGTCCAATAAATTTATTGAAACAATTTGAACATTACAAAAGCATACAAGGAGTAGCAGATCCACAGAAATCGAAGAGAGAGAACAGAACAATAAGTATAACATACTATATAATAACATAAGCAATATTTAGAAACACAAATTTCACAAGATGGGCAAAATCCCACAACAAAAAACATACACAAAACAGATTCCACATCAGGTAATAAAAAATCATCATGTGTTGTTTGTAGGCTAGAACACAGGAGCAGAGTATACCCGATGCACATTTCGGTAGCGGCTGCGAATTATCCTCGTCATCCAAAAAAAATTGAAATAAATAATGACACCTTCACAATTGCAAGACAGGAAATTTAAACATATATGGTACAATTTACAGGAAAGATGGTTAAGAGAAAACTCAGCATTAGACAGAGAGAGAGAGAGAGAGAGAGAGAGAGAGAGAGAGAGAGAGAGAACACACAACATCAATTTTCATATTCATAATCAAGATGCGAGCTCACGATCTCAAGAAACACAAACATAATTTACAGAAAACAATAACGAAATCTTCAGAACCTAAGAAACATTTATAAATAACAGGCGATGCAGAATACGTCAAATTTCCAGTAAAAACAAAATTAGCATCTTAATATAAGCTCTACTGCTAATAGAATCAAATGTAAAATCAATAATAGACAACCAAATTGCACAAAAACGCACATACTCAGCACCGACCACTTTCGGGGCACCGATTTTCCGGCGCCTCGTCCGTTTTCTAAAACCATGAACACGGGGCACAGCGGCGGCGCGGGAGGAGAAGGCGGGGGAAGACCGCGTCAAGTGAGGGAGACCAGACGGTAAAAAGGTGAAAAGAAAATAACAGTGGCAATTCATGAACAAGACATGACCTTTTGAATAGTGAGTAAAATGCAGATCCCAATTAATCTCATCTGTATATGTGGATCTACTTCTCCATCTTCATATTAGGAGACAACTCTCTCACTATCTCAGTTGAGCAAACAATAAATGCTATGTATTAGTCTTTGATTAGAGAGATTATTAGCATCCAGTTCAACAAATCAGAACTCGTTCTCTCTCTTAACTCAATGAAGTAGGAAGAAGAAGAATAGGGAGAGCAACACTCACGAAGTGAAGATAAGCTCGCCGAAGCGCTTGCTACAAGCTGCTGAGATAAAAAAGGAGAGGCGATGTTGTGAGGATGGTGTGCGGGTTTCTGGAGATGAAGCTTTTACAGTCAGAGATTTCCCGTTCGGGCTAAAAGATACTCTCGAGAAAATTGATCATGGTTGAAGATTTCCTCATTGATCCAATATGTTTTGAAACACTAAACATAGACACGTAAAATGTGTGATCTGGGTTGATGGAAGGAGCAGTTCGATTTCTTTGTAACTAAGGAATTCTTTAAAGTGTACCTCCAATGATCTCTTAAAAGTTAAAACCTGCTTCCCTGTCTTTTTTTCCTTTCATTTTTATTTTTTTATTATTATTATTTTTTTTTACTTGTGGCAGAAATCAAAGAAGATCAAAGAGAAATTACATGTAAATCAAATCAATACATCGCACAAATTCGGCAGAAATCACCAGAGACGAATCTAGATCTGCGGAGACGAGAGATGGGCGGCGCTCCAACCCTCTACTAGAGTTCTACCGCCGCGTCTGTGATATCCCTAGTTTTCTTTACAAGGTTTAAGAAAATTAGTTAATCCTATAGTATGTGGTATGTGTTCATCTAGGGTCTTGGAATTAGTATATATAGAAATAAGCCTTTTTCTCGAAGCCATACGTGTATACATTTTAATCATAAACGTCAGTATTATAAAATATATGATTTAACTCTTTATATATATACTTGTACATAAATATAAGGATAGGGATTGGTTGCATGTTGGTGTGAGAAGAAAACATTTAGCCAACTTACCATTTACCTTGCCACGTGTATTTACTTGTATGAGGTGGGATTACTTGCGGTCTAGTGTTACCCAAAAATCTAATGAATTCCAATTTAGGTGAATTTCAAGACAATTTAACTTTATTAGTATACTTCTTGGCTTTTAAGAAATTTAAGTTTAGCAAGTTCCACTTTCACCACCGCTTATTACCTCCAAGAGCAAAATCCAGAGCTCAAGAACGTACCTCCGTGGGAACTTGAGGATTTTGGTATAATTCATTTATTTTGTTCTACTTCTTCATTAATCACCATCTAGTTATGGGGGATTCATGTTATGGTATTACGTAATAAAGGGGATTAGTGGAAATAGAGTTTTGTACAATTACTGAATAGGGATTTTTCTACTTAAACTAAGAGGTTTGTGTGTGATATTACCGGTTTAAAATATTTATGAATCCGTATCTTGAATTAAAATAAGGGAACAACATATTCTCTTTTCGTTTGATAGTGCGAAGATGTTCTGTATATCTTATGGTGCTCTGTCTCATGGGAACTTGATTAAGTTCATAAATAAAATAATTATTTTACTTTCCTTAATTGAAGAAGAGGGACGTAAGTCAGGTTTGACTTGGCATGTATAGGGATTAATAACATAATACTTTATTAGGAACTTATACCAGGGTACCCTGCATATTGTCGCACCTTAATTAATTAGTTGTTAAGTTAATTGTCTTTCTTTAAGCGCATATAGGCATCTGATTATTATAAAGAGAATTTTGACTATATATGTAAGCATAAATACAATAGTAATACTCTCTGTCTATATATATACATTTCCTTCACAGCACTCGCATCTATTAGTTTATTCCGCCACATTAAATCTTTCATGCATAATCATATGATAATCTCGGCTAAGGTTGTGTTGATGCTCTAAATTAAAATGTATTGTATTAGAAATATTAAAATAATTTTTGAAGACGGGTGTTGTGAACTAGGATGCGGAAGTTATTAGAATTATCGAGAAATAAGAACTTGAATTACAACTAAGACTAGAATTACTGTTGTAGGTTTTATCGAAGAAGAGAAGTAGCACCTTATCTTGTCAGAGAAACTATCTCAACTATACGAGTACTACGAGGTGGGTTTACTATCTAAAACTATTTTGAGTTATTAAGCTCTGTGAAATGCTTGTTTATCCATGAAAGATATTTTTGTGCGCTCTACAAGTTTAATGCTCTGAATTTAATCGATCGAGATTCTTGACTGGCCTAACACGCTAGTTGAGAATTGTGTACACGTTTGTTAGTAGTACAATGGGTTGATCTCCATTGTGTGCTAACCAGTTGGAGAGGACCTATGAGCTTCGGCTTTAAGTCTAACGGTTGGGATCTTTGGGTCAAGACCCGAGATCAGATGTTTATGGGACTCACTGGGTTGTAGCCCAAAGTCCGAGAGCAAGGGGAATAGAGTAAGAGTAACTGTAGAACGTGACAGCGTGCGCACACAAGTAAATGAATGTTTGTATGTTTGGAAGTGGCTTTTATTTTTAAACCTTCCAAGTCATATGGTTTATGCATGGATAAACTTATTGTGAAACTGTTTTACCCACTGAGTACACTAGTGCTCATTCCCAAATATTTTCAAATGTTTTCAGATTGAGGGGCTAGTGAAGACGGGCAAAGCTGAGGCATGAGTTTTGTTATATATGACCATAGCTTCCGTTTTAGCTTGTTTTCTTCCGATGAGCATACTGAAACTGGTTCTATATATAGTTAACGATGCTTGTGATGTACCTTTACTCTTTTGCTATCAGTTTGCCATGACCCGATCTGTCTTGAGTCATACTTTGAACTCATAAATACTAGTATGTGAATTATCTTTGTTCAGTTATATTTCATCTTTGTGGTGAGGTGTTCTTTTAAATACTCGCCTTTTTCGTAATATATTTCAGTTTATTTATTTCGCCTTTCTTTCATTTTTTTTTTCAAATCCCTAATCGCATCCCGGCTTTAATGCGTTCCCTCGGGAATTGGGGTGTGACAGCGTCTCTAGATCGGCGGAGACAAGATCAGCGTAGATGAGATCGTAGAGACTAGATCGGCAGAAATGGAGATCGGCAGAGACGAGATCAACATAGATGCGGAATATATTATGGAAATGTTATGGAATATTCATTTTTAGGAGAGGGATAGAGAAAAACCGTTGGAGACGAAATACTATTTTTGCACAAAAATAGGGATAGGGTTCCGAAAACCCTTTGAGGTGCTCTAAAGCACTGGAAATGTTATGGAATATTCATTTTTAGGGGAGAGAAAAACCGATGGAGATGAAATACTGTTTTCGAAAACCCTTGGAGGTGCTCTAAAGTACTGGAAATGATTTGGAATATTCATTTTAAGGGGAGAGAAAAACCGTTGGAGACGAAATACTGTTTTCGCACAAAAATAGGGATTTCACACTTTTAGAGGTGCTCTAAAGTACGCATGGTATGCCGAAAATCCTTGGAGGTGCTCTAAAGTGCACAAAAATAGGGACAGGACTCCGAAAACCCTTGGAGGTGCTCTAAAGTACGCATGGTATGCCGAAAACCCTTGGAGGTGCTCTAAAGTGCACAAAAATAGGGATTTCGCACTTTTAGGGGAGAGAAAAATTGTTGGAGACGAAATACTGTTTTCAGATAAAAATAGGTATAGGGCTCCGAAAACCCTTGGAGGTGCTCTAAAGTGCGCATGGTATGCCGAAAACTCTTGGAGGTGCTCTAAAGTACGCATGGTATGCCGAAAACCAACCGTTGGAGACGAAACATCGTTTTTTGCATAAAAATAGGGATTTCGCACTTTTAGGGGAGAGAAAAACCGTTGGAGACGAAATACTATTTTCGCACAAAAATAGGGATAGTGCTCCGAAAACCCTTGGAGGTGCTCTAAAGTACGCATGGTATGCCGAAAACCCTTGGAGGTACTCTAAAGTGCTCAAAAATAGGGATAGGACTCCGAAAACCCTTGGAGGTGCTCTAAAGTACGCATGGTAGGGTATGCTACTCTTAGTCCTCACTGTTTCTGCTAGAAATTTAACCCATGACCTATCGGTTTCGGACCACCCACCTTCACCGCTATGTCATTACATGGGGACAATAGTTTTAAGCCTTTTATTTTGGGTTTATCTTTAAATAGATTACTTCCTTAGAGTTTGGCCCAATATAAATAGTCAATTTACTTTGAGTCTAGATCTTCTGTCCCATTTTTCGTGTCTCACTCGGTGACTCACCAATCACGCGGTGTCACGTGTGCATTGGTGGGTCATGTTACCAGTAAAATATTATTTATTTACTAATAACATGGCCCACCAATGCATTGTCACTGCATGATTGGTGTGCCACCGAATGGGACACCAAAAGTTGGGATAGGTAATCCTCGGCAATTTACTTTGCTCTCTAATGTTATTGAAGGCAAGCAACATTAGCCGTTTAACGTCCTCTGAGCTTTGCCAGCTCAAATATTTTCCACCTGAACTCAAATAATGTATTTTCATTTATGTTAATTAATAAATTAAAACCATGTGTAATATTTATCATCTTTATATGTGTGTTAACCCAAAATTGGTAAATTATGTTATAACTATAAAAAAATACTTCAGTACTATATTGAAGAAAAATTATAAGGACTTGTTATTACCTTTATATTTATATATATTGATATTGATGAAGTCCCCCTACAACATTAAAATGCAATCGCAAAAACTTTAGTGCAACCGGTTGCGGGGTGCAACCTATTTGTATAAGGTAAATACAATATTAATGTAAACACTAGCACAAGCGCTCATGTAGCGCAGTTGGTGTGTTGCTGGGCTCTCACCCGAGAGACGCGGGTTTGAGACCCAGCAACACCCGAATGACTTAAAAAAATATTAATTTAATATTAAAATATAATAATTTTATTCTTTTCGTTTTTTTTTTTCATAATTTGGCATTAAAAATTTAATTTTTTTTTTCAAATTACATTATGATAGAAAAAAATATAATAAATTTATTCTTTTATTTTCAAAAAAATAATTTGACTAAAAAAATATTAATATGTACATTAGAATTTATTCTTGTTAATAAAAATATAATATATATAATTTTTTTCAATTACATCACCAACAAACCTTTTTTTAACATTAAAATTGAATTTTTATTTTTAAATTACATTATGATACAAAAAATATAATAAATTTATTTTTTTTATTTTCAAAAAAATAATATATGACTGAAAAAATATTAATATGTATTTAGAATTTATTCTTGTTAATAAAAATACAATATTTTTAATTTTTTTTAATTACATGATAGGGAAATATGTGGAGATGATAAAAGTATCACTTTATATGAAAAATGTATCAATTATTCAGAATATATCATTTGTTCTGAATAAAAGTATCACTTCTTATTAACTAATGTATCACTTGTCATGAATCAAAGTATCACTTGATATGAATAAAAATATCACTTGTTCTTAATAAAAGTATCATTTTTCATGAAAAAAGTATCAAGATATCACATGTTCTGAATAAGAGATCATTTGTTATTAATCAAAGTATCACTTGTTATGAATCAAAGTATCACTTGTTTTTAACAAAAGTATCACTTTATGTGAAAAAAGTATCAATTATACTGTATTTCCATTATTTGTATTGGATAAGTGTATTAATTACTACTCTCAACGAGAAATGCCATGACAAAGCAATTTCTATTAGCAACTTTTTCATTGAAGTAGTAATAGTATAAAATTTATGCATGAAAGTTTAATAGGCATTGACAGCTAGTGCATGAAAGTTTAATGGTATTAACAAGGAAAAATACCATAGTAGTTCCACGACTAAAAGGTTTTCAGAACGCTAGCTTTTTCCAAACTCTTTCAAAATGTGAGTGTTCTGAAGGAACGCGATCATTTTTAACCAGAGAAAAAAGTAGGGTTTATACTTTCCCTTTAAGGTACAGTAAAAACACAGAAAAATATTATTGCTCAATAGGAATGATACTTTTCTTTAGACATAATGATACTTTTCTTTACAACGTGTGATACTATTACTCAATAAGAATGATAATTTTCTTAAGGAAGAATGATACTTTTCTTAAGGCTAAATGATACTTTTCGTAAGGACGAATGATACTTTTGTTAATAACATGTGATACTATTGCTCAATAACAATGATACTTTTCTTAAGGAAGAATGATACTTTTGTTAACATGTGATACTATGTTCAATAAGAATGATACAATATTAACTATTATATCATAAAATTATAATATTTTTTCGTACGGAGTCCAGATGATGTTCTAGTATATATCTGCAAATCGAAAAATACAAAAACAGGATTTTAATTTATTTATGCTAGAACATTGGTTTGATTACATTGCAAGATGGGTATTTACCTACGACCTAACATGGCTTCCCAACCTGACGACGATGCCATCAATGTCTCGCACGTATCCCACTTTCTGCCCCCACTCTTTCTCCTCCGGCTCCGCCACCGCCTCTGCCCCTTTCTCCACTGCTCTCTGCACATCAACATTAATTAAAATCATTTTTTCATAAATTTAAAATAAGAGCCGCGCGCGTATTATAATATACCTTGTAGGCGGCATCGACGTCGGTGTAATCAAAGCAAAACTCCACAGGATTCCTCTGCTTGGTCTTGACGCTCCCCGTGAGGTCGTCCGTCTCGTGTTGCTTCGTCGGAGTAAACGCTATCGTCATCTTCCCGCTCTCCAGCTCCCCCCATCTAAACATCATCCGCCCGCAATCAATATATATTAATTTGATTTTTGTTATTCAAAGTTGAGAGAGAGAGAGAGAGAGAGAGAGAGAGAGAGAGAGGGTACCTGTGAGAATCGCCGAGGCGGCGGACGTTGTAGCCGAAGGCCTCGCCGTAGAAGGCCACAGATTTGGCCACATCTTTCACGTACACAACCGTGTACCCGTACACCGGCTTCGGTTCGACGCCATTTCTCTCTCTTGTTCTGTTATTAGATAGATGGATTTCAGGATCGCAGTAGAGGCTTTTAGAGAGATTATAAAATGAATTCTAAAATTTGGGACGTGGAGAGCAGATTTAGTTCGAAGCTTACATGTGGATTTCTATGCCAAGAAGAAGATTTATGAGAATTTTTTTTTAATGGACCAAGATATGAAATAATTTTTTTTAATGAACCAATATATGGGCCGAATCATATAAAAATATAGGCCAAAATATTAAAATGAGCTTGTGGCCCAATTGGTTGCATGTGCAACCAATTGCACACAAGACCAACTCAAATGCAATTTGTAAACGCATTGTTTAGCTTGTGAATTTAAGGTTATTTTACGCACGACGCAAAATCCCTGATTTGGTAATGTCTAAAAATTGAATTGAAGCTCATTTTAATCAATCATAAATATGAACATTAAAGGATTATGGTAAAGATTTGAAAAATATAAATCAACATTCTTATATTTTTAAATTAAATGTAAAAAAAATAAAAATCGGAATTTATGCTCATTCAAAATATAAGTTAACGTATCTAAAATCGTTCAACATATTCCAATACATATTTTGAACACATATTTGCATGATGCATCGTTAATAATGTGTAGAGTGATAGTAGTAAGGTTATAAACGAATCGAATCGAATCAAGGTGTTCGATTCGTATTCGAATATTCGTATTCGATTCATTCTCAAATATTAAAGTTTCGTATTCGATTCATTATTTATATTCAAATTATTCGATTCGTTTTTATTGAATATTTTATCAATAATATTATTCGAATATTCGGTTCGAATTTGGTACGTATTTAATACTATTCGATTCGATTCAAAACTATTTGATTCAACATTAATATTTTTAAGAAACAAATTTATAATAAGTTCTATAAAACAAATTTAATATATAAATATTGTTTTAAATGTGTTATATATTTATATTTAATCGAATATTTTCAAATATCGAATTGAATATCATAATTTTGTATTCATATTTGAATAGGTTTCGAATCAAATCGAATATTGATATTCAAACTCGAATATCAAAAATTCGAATACGAATACCGAATCGAATCAAAAATATTTAATTCATTTAAAACCCTAGATAGTAGTATTGTTTTGAATGTTGATGCATCCATTTAAATGCGTATATGTTAATTAGTAGTATTAAATATTCAAAGCCTCATCTATTAGAAAACCTTGTGCCAAGTTTAACCCGAAATTTATATCGTATCGTACCATTGATAGGTCAACGAGCAACCATTATCTCAAACCTTATTGAAGTTATTATCATTGTATTTTTCGTTACTTTATAATAATAAAATGAAAATACAAATGAAGTATTGCGGATCACGTGTTTTCTAGTGCGTTAAAGATGGTTAGTGACAATTAGTTCATAATAAAACTTCAATTTTACTCATTATTCTAAACTCTTGGGGATAATAGGTGGAACGGCGCCGTTTGGAGTTGTAAGTTTGTCCCTACAACTAATACTTTCAGTAGCGAACTGGAATTCTGAGTTCCGCCTCAATGGCAGAATTAGAGAAGGCTTTGAACGAGAGAAGTCTAACGATCTCGACTCTTCCAGAAAAAGGTCGCTGCTTATTCACCACGCGCGATTTCTCACCAGGTTTGAAAGAAATTGCATTTTTTTAAAGAATTTATGAGTTACTGCGATTGTGTTCTTATTCGAGAGTTTGATTGGCTTGTGCTGTAGGGGAAGTTATTATAAGCGAGAATCCATATGTTTCCGTTCGAAATAAGAACAAAGAATCGCCTAACTCGAAGTGCGAATGGTGCTTCTCGTCGACCAACCTCAAGAAATGCTCTGCTTGCCACGTTATTTGGTATTGTAGTAGGAAATGCCAGGTAAAGATATGGGGAGTTAGTCTGTTAGGAAACGAAAATCTTATTATTTTGAAGCAAAGTTTGAATCATTTTCTGGTGCGGTTATGATTTTTTGGAGCTATTGTATTGTGTGTGATGAGTGGCTGTATTTGCGAGCACTTGCAGAAGTTGGATTGGAAACTGCATTCTGCGGAATGCAGAGCGTTGTTGAAAGTGGATAAGGAAAGATTGAAATCACTAACACCATCCTTACGGTTGATGGTGAAATTATGTATACGGCGAAAGCTGGAAAATGAGAAGGTGAGTGGTTTCTCGAAGATTATAGGCGTAGTTCTTGAGTTTATATTCAATAAGAAAACAGTGATTTGTCGTGTAGTAAGATTGAAGTGTAGATCAGAAACAAAGGTTAATGTAGGAAAATGTAAATGAATGTAATACCTTAAGTTGTAGTATCTTTTAAGCTGCATAGAGATTCTTTGGTTACGTGTAATGTAATCGGATACGTTGTTTCTTTCTTTTTTAGCATATTTAGGTGAACTAAATAGGGATGTAATATTCGGCATTTACAAGATGCTATCTTGATGTATGTGTGCATTTTGGGAAGCTTTTAATGCATATGTTGTCTTTTAAATCTCAAAATAAATAAATAAAACAAATGTGATAACCTCAAATCTAGAACTTACGTATCGAATGTACTTCTAATCTCCTATCATGGAATTAGACAACTTCTGTATGTATGTAAGTGTTGTAAATGTTGTTTGTCGCATTGTTTTATGATTATTGGTATACATACCAGCCTAGATCGTGTGAATTAATAAAGTTTCTTGTATCATCTTTTCGAAGTTCCACTTACTATTTCATTTTTGTTGTTTTTATTGCTTCTAGATTATTCCTACTTCAGCAACAGAAAGCTACGAGTATGTGGAAGCCCTGGTTTCTCGTATCCTTATGTAGACTAACTCCACATATTATTCTTCACAGTAAGTGTGTCTAAAGTAGAGTGTTTTTCATAGTAGACCACTTCTCTCCAAATGCTTAAACCTTTAATTAGCTCAAATCGTTTTGGCTTTCTTACAAACGGTTGCTCAAATGAGCTTTATATATATGTAGGTGTTGGGAATTCTTTTAAAAGTATCTATCTAATACTTATATACTCTTCTAGTATGATTATTCAAACAATTGTAAACTTGTCTATACACTATTCAGTAGTGTCTAGATGAATCAGTTCTCAATAATTCTTAACAAAACTCAAATAGATATATCGGATATCGACGAGAAACAACTCTTGATGTATGCACAGATGGCTAACCTTGTCAACTTGATTCTCCAGTGGCCTAGTTCTCAGATCAACATCAAAGAGATTGCAGAAAACTTTTCTAAGGTATTTAAAGATCTAGAGTTGAGATAGCTCCTTTTTTCATTCTTTGCACGTCTTTCCTCATATATTTCTTTATATTTTGGAAATTAATTAAACTCTCATTCTTTGCAATGTTGTTAAAAGAAAATGTTACCTTTTGTGATTATAGTTGGAAGTCATTGAAGCATTAGGTACATAATTTGTCCTTATTATCCTAAATCTAAATGCACCGGGAGATTAGTCCTCGAAAGCCATAAATTTGGTAGAAAATGGAACATAATATGGTCAATGAAAGTTAACTTTTTGAAATCTATAAGTTACCACTTTTGCTGTTGCTTCAAGCATATATTAATACTAGTCCCAACTAATTGTTGTCCTACTTCTTATTTCCAACTTAACAGTTGGCATGCAATGCACATAGTATTTGTGACGGTGAATTGAGGCCCATTGGAACAGGGTTGTACCCTGTAATTTCTATCTTAAATCACAGGTAAGAATTCGAAAAGAATTAATACTCTACTTTGTCACATTGATATTTCTTACTAGTTTTTGCCATTTTTAGTTGTTCGCCCAATTCTGTTCTAGTATTTGAGGGAAGGGTAGCGGTTGTACGGGCCATGCAACATATACCAAAAGGCACCGAGGTAATTACCTTTAATATCATGGCGCTTGGCATCATTTGCAAGTTTTTTAAGTCATTTTTTTTAAATGTTATTAATGTTTCTTTAAATTTGAATTCTTATACATCACCATACTACCTCGTGAAGGTGTTAATCAGTTATGTAGATATTGCTGGAAGCACAATAACTCGACAGAAGGCTCTTAAAGAACAATACTATTTCTTGTGTGCTTGTTCTTGCTGCATAAAATTGGTATTCTAGATAACCTTGTCCTTTTTCTTAGCATCATTATCTAACATACTTGGAAAAGCATCTTTTTTTTCCCCTTCTATTCTGAGGTGGTTCGTTTTCGTGCTTAAGGGAGAATCTAGTGATATTAGAGAAAGTGCGATTCTGGAAGGTTATAGGTGCAAGGACAACAAATGCGATGGAATTCTTCTTCGTGACTCGGGTAATCCTTTGTTAATAAAGAATGTTGTTACCTTTACTAAATGTTTTTGTTTATCTCGACTCATTTGCTTTTCTCTCTTAATTTTGTGGTAGATAATAAAGGCTTCATATGCCAACAATGCGGACTTCTTTGGGACAAAGAAGAAATAGCAAAGATGTCTAAAGAAGTGAAATCAATTTCGGAGAAAGCTTCCATGTCACTTTCTTCTGGTTGTATCCTTTGAACTTTATAATTTAGATAAAGTTCATTTTAAACACCTATCTGTAACGTAGTTGATAAAGTTCATTTCGGAGACTCTTCTTAAGGTAAGTTTTTTCAGTTTGCAATTTATACTTACATCATTCTTTTGCTTCCCCATGTTTCGATGTGGATTTATGTAGCCTTGAAATTATATTTTCCGGAATGCCTAAGTTGTGTGGCCGGATAATATTAGAAGGTTGAGAAGGAGAAAGTTGGAGGGAGTGTTGAATAAGTGAAAAGGGACTTGTACTAGACTTGTCTGCAGGGCATCATAAAAGATTCTATAGTATATCTAGTTAATTAGATACTATAGTTGTCACCGTACTAATTCTTACTGAAAACTCGTATTTCTTTAGATATTTATGGAGCTGCAGGAATGGAGAGAAGCACTTTCGTACTGCAAATTGACAATTCCAGCATATGAGAGTACGTAATTCATTTACCGGATACTTCTCCACTCATTAAATGATTTTCGTATCGGCTACCTTTAAGAGCTATAAATAAGCAAATGTTATCTCTGTCCTTACCATTGCACAACTCTCAGTTTATTTGCTTTGTAAATATGATGTATACCTTTTCTAGCTTCTATTAGCTTTGTCTCTACGTTCATGTAGGAGTATATCCAAGATCTTATCCTTTGGTAGGACTGCAATGCTTCATGCTCGGGAAATTTGAATGGTAAGTAAATTTTATGCTTCCATTGGCATTTTACAGTTAAACCTCTTTAAAGTAATACGATTGGGATCGGAGAAAAATATTTGTTTATTATCTAAACGAGATTATTACTTTATCGAACAGTATTTTGTCAATGTTTATCTGTATTATGAAAATGGTGCTCAAAATCATGAATTTGCAGGCCTTCTTCATTAAAGACGTTTAGAATATATCTTTCGGTTTATACATGTGAAATTTTCAGGTTGTTGGGAGATGCAGAGGCAGCAGTTAGATCACTAACGAAAGCGCTAGACATATTAAGAGTGACTCACGGAACAACGACGCCGTTCATCACTGAACTCGCAAGTAAGTTGGAGGAAGCTCGGGCGGAGGCTTACATGCTTCGTTCTCAAAATGATTCGTCGAGTTGTTCTCCCTTTGGTATTTCCTGATAGTCTGTACATTTCATCGATTACTAATTTTTGTTTAGGAAGCTAATACAAAAAACATGATCAACAACTTACATACATTACAATTTTTCGTAACCGGGTCTTAGCAAGCTAATAGCTTTTATTATTATTATTTTTAATTTTTAATTTATTTTATTACTGCATTCTTTTATAATTTAATAACTATTTTAAAACCGCATTAGCGAGATGCATCAATTGAAGAAATGGTGAGAAGAGCGGTGATTCTGAAATTGCGTAGCCATTTCTAGCAGATGTGGAAGAAGGATTTGTGCAATGGAGTGTACTATTTTTGTAGTCTTTTTATGATTTATAAACAGGAATCAAAGATGAACTTGGAGAAGAACCGACAGGAATCAAAGATGGATTTGGAGAAGAATTCAAAATTAACACTGAAATTTTAATCCAAACGCTACATTTAAATTTTACTATATCAATTTATGATAACAAAACCTTATTATCAAAACTTAGAATAAATTTTTTTAATACTCATTGTATTTTGTTTAAAATTCATATTTAATTATCATAACAAATTGAATGCTTGCAACGAAAACAGATTCATAATATTTCTATTGAGCTCTAAATATTCGGAGACCCAACTCAGTACCCTTAATTAACTATTTTTATCATAACTATCATGATTTAAAAGAAATTGTGTTTGATTGCCGGCAAGTCGTTAATTAACTATTTTTATCGTAACTATCATGATTTAAAAGAATTTGTGTTTGATTGCCGGCAAGCCGTTCCAAAAAAGGGGCCGGGATCATTTTAGTATTTTTTTATAGTCTTCATTGAAATAAATTATCTCAATCTTATTTATAACCTCTACCTCCGGAATGGATACTTAAAATCTTTTTTATCTAACGCTCAAAAATAAATATATATAAGTCTTATCTTATTTTATGTAATTCTATACAAGCACAAAAACTTGTGTGTTGAATTGAATATTTAATTTATTTGTTATATAAATTTACATTATTTTAGAGAATTCTATACAAAGGTACAATCATATATACTTATTTAAAAGAGTAAAGCATATTAGATTAATTTTTTTTCACAATAATCATATCAGATTATTATCTAATTTATTTTCTTGTTCCACAAATAGGTTAGAATAACAATAATGAGAATGAATACATTATTACTTTATCTTATCTTGTGATATTATGCAATACAAACGATAGTTTCTCTTTCACTTATGGACAGTGGCGGAACTAGAGCTATGAAGTTGGGGGGTCGAAATAGAGGAACAACGGTGGCCGAATGCAGAGAAAAATCGAGAGTTGCTCGAACACAAATATGATATGAAAGATATAATATATATATATATATATATTATTTCTTCTATTTGTTATGAGAAATATATTTATATAACTAGTAGAAAAAATAGAGAATTTTTTATAACATGTGAGAGTTATACATGTATATTGAATTAATTGTACTTGTAATAAAAATAAAGAAAACTAGAAAAGAAATAATTTACAAGTCTAAAAATAGAAATCAAATGAGTGCATTGGGTTTTGAACATGAGACCTCTCTTAAAAGAGATAAAATCATTAATCAACTGCACTACAAACTAATAGCTAATTATATTTTTCACTAAAATTATCTATAAGCAATACGAATCCTATGCACTATTTAGTCGAAGTTCCGTCGGCCGGGGGGTCGGTCGACCCTCCCGACCCCCTCTAGTTCCGCCATTGCTTATGGAAGCGGTTATTTATTCTTATAAAATAACTTATTAGATAAATTTTATTTTAATCATTTTATGGTCATGAACCAATAATAAGAAGATAGTAATTTTGTAAGAATAAAAAACTAACAACTAGTCGACTTGCTTTTTAAACAAGCAATTAAGTGTATTGAAGAACTTTGAGGCCATTGAAGTTCTAAATTTTAATTGTTTTCATATATAAATACTTTTGCAAAAATTAAAAGGCCATATTTTAAGTGAATAGTGAATAATTATATAAAAATTAAAATTTCTGACTTAAAAATAAAAATAATAGGTATCGACATTCGGTTAGTATCGAAATACCAAATCTGATTTAGGGTTTATATTCCCGATTCACAAGTCAGAAAAACACACAAGTCTCAACCGCCCCCAGCCACCACCTTCCCGATTTCCGTCTTCCGCCCAGCATCCACGAACCGCCGCCCCTCCGCGATCCTCCCCACATACGGCGGCACGCCGGCCTATTGTCCATCCTCCCCTGAACCCTCCGCCACGCCGTAAGCACTAAGTCGCCCGCAGCCCCTCGACCGTCCCCCTCTGCCTTATCGGCGCCGGCAAGTGTAAGTCCGAAATTACTCAAATTAGAATAGGTACATCATCATCTTCTTCCCCTTGCTGCCGTACACAAGGTAGATTTTCTTTCTTTATAACTCCAATTTTTGTTTCTTGATTAATTGTGGCAAATTGTCAATTTCTATGATTCTATCAATTTTAAAGTTTGTTATCTGTATATGAGTAATAGGGATAACCGGAGAAATCATGTGAATTAGCTCAAGATATTTTTGTAAAATTGCTAAAAAGGAGAACACTTTGGATGATATTTGTTTAGGATTAATGTTGGAAGAGCGCATAAAAGAATCAAGATTTATCATTGATGAATTACATTCTTTGTTGGAATGGATGCTAATCAGCTCAATGAAGCCTTAGAATTAGAGTATGATCAGATTCAGACTCATTAATTTCGGTTTTGTGGTATAACCGAATAAGGAACTCTGTTAACCGAACCGAGTTTGATATTTGGCTAACCGAAAACCGAAGGGGTATCGTCTTTGGGATGCATTTTCTGACTTTTTTGGGATCGATTAACCGATAACTGGTGTCAGTTATACTGACCCCGAATCGACCTACAGCCCTAAATTATTACTCCCTCCGTCCCATTCATAATGTCATGTTGGGTTTCGGTACGGAGTTTAAGATAGTGGGTGTAAAGGTTAAAGTATTGGTGTAAAAGTATAAAATAGTGGGTCCACTTATTTAGATGATTGTGGTCCACTCATTTCTTACCATTTTAGGTATGAGACAGTATGAGTGGGACAACCCGAAATGGTATACATGACAGTATGAATGGGACGGAGGGAGTATTATCTAACAAGATAAATTAGAGGACCCCGATATTTTGTGGCCTGGGGCGCTGGTCGCCCATGTTCGCCCATCTCGCAATTTGATATTTTGAAACCCTAAGAATTTTGGTTTTAATGATGATAAGCATTTCAGATTTTTTTTTTCACTTCTTATTTGTGTAGTTAGATGTTTAAACTGGTTTTTATAGTTTAAATTATGTGATTATGGATTAACCTATGCTAATTTTAGATTTTGATTCAATAAACTTTTATTAGGTATTACTGTTAAAACTGGAACTTTTAGTGAACTCTAGATAAGTTTGAGGTGGTTGTATGCTAAATGTGGTCTGTTACTCTGTTGATTATGCTTTTGATGGTATGATTTATGCAATTAATTGTTATGTTTTGGAGGATATACATTATTGAACTATGGAATCTAGAATTGCTTCAATTAGCATTCTCGACATTATGCCTTGAAGTAGACTCGAATCGAATCAACGTGCTCTTTAGCACGATATTTTGAGTCTTGTTTATCTACCATTTCACCACCAAGGCATCTCGAACATGATATCTATCTATTATGATGAATGGGATATTATAGTCGATATATGTCGTTTCTTGAATTAGAATTGACAGTTAAAAGTTCGATATTAGGTATTCTCGAGTGGGTGAAGTCCGAAACTACAAAGAGATCAAGAATGAGGCTTCTAACTCACAACATGTTATCATCAAACATCAAAGGAGTAACCAATGGATTCCCACTACTAATCGAGGCGGAGAAAGTGGTCGAGAAGGAGGTGGAGATGAACGCAGACTTCCTCGGAAACATGTTTGCCAAGATCGAATGGAAGGCGCTCGTGGAGGCCTCAAAAACCCTGGGATATGCTGAGCTTCCCGACAGTCCTCCTGAACCGTCTGTGCTCAAGGATGACGAGTTTCTGCAGAAGTTCCACCACGCCCTCCTTGAGCTTCATCTCGAGGAGGGTGCATTGGTTTGTCCAGAGACTGGCCGGAAATTCCCGGTCAACAAAGGGATCCCTAATATGCTTCTTCATGAAGATGAGGTGTGAATGAATTGTGTAATCGTGGTTAGAGTTGTGTTTTTTCGATGTTTGTAGGAGTTATTGGTGGTACTTAGCTGAATGTTTGAATGGTTCTGTTCTTGTTTAGAAATTTTGCTTGCTTTCTTCTAAGCATATATTGTGCTATAATTGGTTTTGAATCTCTAGTTTGGAGAGTTTGTTACATCATGTTTTTATGCCGGAGGGATCTGAGTTTGTTGGAAGAAAACCTCATGGATTGTATTTGGCTTTACAATTAGTAAATCGAACGGATATTTTTTTTTTTTTTTCAATTTTTTCCTTTTAATCTGTAGTTATTTAATATAAAACTATGTAGTTTTGATTTTGATAATGGACAAGTGATATTGGATTCACTAGATGACTCTTGGTCTCATAAAAGCAAGATCCGTCCGTTGTTTCATTATTCGATTGTTGGATTTCGAAAATGTTGTCTTAAAATTATTCACCATTGTAAGTCACATTCTATGAGATATAGATATTTTCTTATTGAAATCGATTTAAAGTCCAATTCAAGTGCTAGTGTAAGTTTGAGGATCCTAATTTATGACCAACTCAATGTGTTAATTTTATTTTTTTAGGTGATCATTTTATTAGGGTTTACTTTTTTATGCATAGTTTTTTTTAATCGATTTTATATAGAATTCAGTAGTTAGAAATGAAGATTTGGAAGTCATTATCAATGGGAATCTTTCTATATAATTAAAATTTTGTTGTTTCTGAAACATTATTATTATTTTATTTTTATTTAATAATATTAACGATGATGACGATGGAGGGCGGCACAATTTCGGGAAAGTAGCCGTGTCAAGGAATCCTATAAAAACCCGTTGTTTGGCGCCATACTGATTTCGAACGTCTCTCATTACTTCTCCTGCACCAAATCATCCCGACGCGCAGACTCCGCAAAATGGTTATCTAGGATTTTGTTCGCAGCAGAGTTAGGTCTTCTAGTAGAAAAGCTAGAATTCATGTTTCTTCGGTTCGATTTGGTAATTTCAAATCGAAGATTCATGATCGGATTTTCTGAAGTTTTTGTTACCTGATTCGATTATTTACAGCTCAGCGCTATTCCGCCCCTCGATATTGTGATTGAGACTGTAAGAACTCCGAAATCTAAAGGTTGAAGATCGAATTCGTCGCTTGTGGTGCGGATTTCGTTCGTAGTTCGCAATGAGTAGACTTCTAGGGTTGTCAGGCTTAAAAAGCCTGGAACAATTCAAATCTTTGTCTGGATCTGGTCTCGGAGCTGCGAACAAGAGGATCACGCCAACTGCTTCGCTTGCGTCTTCGGAGTCGGTTTATGCGGGTAGTTTTTCCAATCTGAAGCTCGCAGCAGGTAATAACCTATCGTAGTATTGTTCAATATTTTCCGCCGAAGGAAATTATGCGATTTTTTACAGATTATTGCCCCTCTACAGAGAAATTGGTCAGGGAACAAGCTTCTGCGAAAAGTGACCTCGATTTGGCGGTAAGTTGAGAAGAAACAAAACTTCAGTTTGATGTTAACTTCTCTGCCTTCACATATGTTCTCTTCGTACTAAAATCTGTATGCTCTTTCATTGTATTTTTATGTTGTGTACATATTTAAACAAGTAAATATATATTTATGATGTTCGTGCGCATAACATATTGTGATGATGTGCTTGGTTTAAATACAGAATATGTATAGATGTTAGCACTAGGCATTTTTCTCATGCATACTCTCATTTATATAATTCAAACCAGAAACTGGATTCCAAGTTAAGGAACCGCAGGAATTTCTATAGTAAGCTCCAATATCTGAAACACTAGGATTAAGCTGAGTGTGTATTTGAAAATGCAGAACTCTAAGCTTAAGAAACTCTCCGAACAAATCTTTGCACTGGAAGAGAAATTGCAAAATGCATACAACGAAAATGCTAAGCTTAAAGTGAAGCAGAAAGAAGATGAGAAGGTATGGGAAGGACTTGAGTCGAAGTTCTCATCAACTAAGACACTGTGTGATCAACTCACCGAAACTCTGCAGCAGCTAAATTTTCAGGTTCAGCAAGGTACGTGTTCTTCATAAAAGGAATATCTCGCGCCCATGGTATACAAATGTTGTTCTGCTGTTAATTGATTGTGGACTCACACAGCTGAGAAAGATAAGGCATATTTTGAAGACAAACTGTCTGCAACATCAGTAACTCTCAATGAATTTAATGAGAATTTGAAGTCTATGTCCCTGAAGTTGGAGTCCTCAGAACAGACAATTATAACTCGTGAGTGACGTAATACCTAATAGTTGAGTTAATGCTATATTTGTTGTGCTTAATACCCCAATTCTTGATTTTCTTTCATTTTTTTTACTAATTAGAGGATTGTATCTTTATTATGTTACAAATCAAGGTGAGAAGGAACTTCTGGAACTTGGCCTTGAAAAGAGAAACATGGAGATAGCTTTAAGCAATGAGCAGAACAGAGCCAACTGTCTGACTGTAGAGAAAGGTAATGCTGATTTATTTGAACTTTCTAGAATACAAATAAATCTATTTCATATTCCAATCAGAGACTTTTCGCTTGTTCTTTTACGTTTGAAACAGATGGTGTGTTAAAACAATTGGAAGAAGATGGAGCAGCAAATAGAATGGCTTTAGAAAGTTTGACTTCTAAGATGGAAAATTTACAAGTAGAACTGAGAGTAAAAGAAGATGGCCTGCTTGAATCGAGGCTCTACAACGAAAAATTGGAGAGAGAAAACAACGATCTTTTATCTAGCAAAGATGATTTTTCTGACAGATTGCAACTTGCACTGATGGAGATTAAGAATCTTGAGGATTTTGTAAACGTGCTGGTTGTGAAGTTCAAGGAACTGGAGAGTCAAAGTTCGACATTTTCAGACAAAGTTACTCAGCTAAATGTTTTATTTGACTCATGTTTGGAGTTGGCTCGGCATGAGAAAGACCTCATCTTTAAGTGTGCTCAACAAAAGTTTGATCAGATAAATAACCGGTGTACTAGCATTATAAATGAGAAAAATGCTCTACAGTCAGCTAATCATGAATTGAACAATAAAGTTCTTGAACTTCAGAAAGAGCAGGAATTTGCAATGGTACAGCATGCTGAAGAATGTCGCTTAGCAGAAGAGAAAATTCGGAAATTGGAGTCTGAAGCTGAAATTCTTGCTTCTAAGCAGAGTGAAATGCAGGCCTTGATACTCAAATTGGAGGATAACATCAGGAGTTCTTCAGAGAATTCAAGATTATCGGAGGAAAAAATGGTAAAACTTCATCCACTGAATTCGATCTCTTGTGGAATGGGTCTTGGCATAAGTTGATTTATTTTGCTTGTCATGCAGCAAGATTTATTGCTGAAATTCTCTGACTTAGAGGTTAGCAGTAAAGGTCTTATTGACGGACTAAGAACAGAAATCCTAAAGAAGCAAGAAGAATCCGACCGTTTACAAAAGGAGGTTGAGAAGAATGAAGAAAATGTGCATTCACTTGAGGAAAGAGTGAAAGAGCTTGTGAATGCATTAGAGGAAAAGGACCAGCTTGTTGTGGAACTAAAGAAGAGAGAGGAACAGATTGATAATCAGAAAGCAGAGGTACTCTTCAATTAATTTTAAAGTTCAAATTTCTGTATAACTGTCTTGGATGAGTTGGTAATTACTTGTCTTCTGGTTTAGGTTATGGCTGTCCTGGCTGATACTGAAAGTAAGCTTCAGGATGCCAAAAAGGAATATGATCACATGCTAGAAAGCAAACATTTGGAACTGTCAAAACATTTGAAAGAAATATCTCAAAGAAATGATCAGGTCTTCCCTTTTCCTTTACTATTATAACTTCTCTAACAATTCTTTGTTCATTTCTTGACCCATAAATGAGTATTTGTTGGCATTTGATAGGCCATTAACGATATACGCATGAAGTATGAGGTGGAGAAGAAGGACACTGTAAATGTTGAGAAAGAAAAGGTTCTATAATATACCTTTTCTTCATGAGTTACTGAGTTTCACTTTAATTTTGTGTTAATAAAGTCATCCTGTCAACATTCAGGCAGATAAGATAATTCAAGATGTGGAGAAAAGATGTGAGCAAAAAATTGAAGAATTCAAAGAAGAATCCAGGCAAAACTTGCTGCGGGTGCAAGGAGAACAAGCTGCAGTGGTATGTACCCAGACCTGTTAAATTCAAGGTTTTCGAGTTTGTCATAACCAATAACACCAGTAAGGAAATACTTAGTTCGACAAAAAATTGGGACCACTGTTTTAAACATGAAAGAGCAACCGAAGATTATTCCACTCTTTTCACTGGTTCTGGATAAAAATAGACCAACTCTTGTGGTGCAACTGGAAATATCTTCAGATCATTCTTATGTAAAACCATCTGATGTGTTTATTACAGTGGAGCGAAGTATGGTTTCCTTTCTCCAAAAGCGTATGGATATTACTATTTTTCTTTTCTATATTACTTTAGTTTGAGAGCAGAGTATTTTCTCAGTTTAAGCAGGATATAGCTCTTGCTTTTCTGAGGATATTTGGACTGAACTGAGAATTTTCTTCTCGGTTATATGCTTCACTAAGCTTTATAGATTCACCATTTACTGAAATCTTTGAGAAAATAGCTTGTAATAATGGGCTTTTTTGATCATGGTGGTCTTTAAATGAAGAAAAGTTAGTGACATAGATTTCCTTATTCAGCACATGGTAAGATATGCATTTAGAGCATTATGTTTCTTCCCTATTCAGTTCTATCTCTGGTATGATGATCAGAGCACCAAAAAAATAAAAAAATAAAAAAAAATTACTCTTTTGTGCTGAGATTACTGTTTCTCTACAGATAATCAACATTCAGAATGAACATGCTAATAAAGAAATGAGCCTTGTTTCCAAGCACACTGAAGAACTAAGGCGCACCCGACTTCAAGCTGAAGAGGAGTTAAGAGAGGTATATCATTTGTCGAATATGTTATTCTCTAGTGATACTTCTGGCAGGGGATATTAGAAAAGATGATATCATGTATCTAAATGTATGCCCTGCAGAAAACACAAGTGCTTAGGGCTGAGCACGAGGCTCAGTTAAGAGCTTTGAGATGCGAGCATGAAGATGAGTGCAGAAGACTGCAGGAGGAGTTGGATATTCAAAAGGCAAAGGTATTCCCTTTAATAAAATATATAGTTTTACTACAGCGCTAATGGTGTCAATTGTAACTCAGGAAGAGAGACAGAGGGCTCTACTGCAGTTGCAGTGGAAAGTAATGAGTGATAATCCAGAAGAGGAGCAAGAAGTGAATTCTAAAAAGGTCTGCAATGATCATTACTCCCCTTCACTCCTGAACTATGAAAATATACAAAGAACTCTCTTTCTGTGTGATCAGTGCATTATAATCATGACCATTAGCTAGGATTTTGAAATTCAATTAGATCATTGAGCTTAGATAAGGTGGAAGCAACTTTTCCACCTCGTAGAGGGAATTTTATAGTATGTGCTGTCTTCTCTACTAAGGTAACTTAGATTGGCTAGAGTCGCTAACTGTCGAGAATAATGGATGATTTACCAGTCCCAGACAAGTTTGAGTGTTGAAACCGTATACAAGATGGAGTACATTTTTTCTTTTTTAGATGTTATTTGCCTTATTAGTTCATATACATGTAAATCTTTAATAATTAAATTTCATGATTAG
This sequence comes from Lavandula angustifolia, assembly GCA_028984105.1. Taxonomy (NCBI): domain Eukaryota; kingdom Viridiplantae; phylum Streptophyta; class Magnoliopsida; order Lamiales; family Lamiaceae; genus Lavandula; species Lavandula angustifolia. The sequence goes on along the minus strand of CM054820.1, from coordinate 114,815 downwards.
AAAGGCATAAGATATCTGATATAGTAACTCTCGGTGATGCACAGAAAGCCAGTTGTTTATTCGTTCATGGGTAGAATATCTTAAACAATTTGCTAGAAAACTCTGTCTACAGTTGTTGCCTGTCTTTTATATATAAGCTTTACTTCCCTTGGATGAGATTACTCGGTGAATTGGATATTATGCAGAACTATAATCTCCCATCTTCTAAGCTAAGAAAGTTAGAAAGCGGCAGAAGGACTCAGCAGTCTATTGACAGAGCAGTTGTTGAGGAAAAGGTGACTTTAAAAAAAAAAAGGTCTTTTTTCTTGTTTCACTGATATGGTAGTTACTAATGTAGTATTGATGCACATTTGAATTTTCATTGTTGATTCACTTTACCTCAAGGAAACTCAAACTCCAGTTTCAAAACTGTTGAAGAAAGTTGATAACGTGGATAGTATCCCAAAGCATAGCAGGAAGGTGAGAACCTTACTCCTCATCACTGGTAGCCCTGCACATAAATCGGTGAATTATACACATATTTTTATTTTTTTATATTATTCCGTGCGCTTGAGTTTTCAGTCACTTATCTTTACCACCAACTAAATGAAAGGAAACACTCCAACTTTTGAGGCAAAAATGTTTGATGTATTAATCCATTAGCAGGTGACTCACCATGAATATGAAATTGAAACATCAAATGGTAGAACAATTACAAAGAGACGAAAGACCAAAAGTACAGTCATGTTTGGGGTCAGTAGTTACTCAACCATTTAGCACTAATCAGTCTTGAGGTTTCTTTAGATGAGAAGGAAGGTCATGACTGGACTCTTGACTTTGATATAAACATTTGTTTAGCAGGAACCAAGAAAGTCCAGGAAGAATACACCAAAGGCAAAGACTCCCAAAAATGTTATCGAGGCAAGTCTTAACCAGATTCTAACACGGTTTCCATTTGCTCTATGCATTCTTTCTGTTTCTTTATATTCTCAGTGTCAAAGATCACAAAAATGTGGAGTAGAAAACAGAGAAGGGCCTGTTGGTTGACCTGATAGTACTACATACAGTTTAGTTAGTTAAATTGTTCTCAGTATAAAGACGGGTCTATGCATTTATTTATATATGCTCATGCTGTTTGCCCCTACCAGTCTACCACATGCACAAGAAAGAGCTATGCATTTCAATTCTGGACTATGTGGCTTTTGTTAATACTTGGTCTTTGATGTGATCTAGGGAGTCAAAGCTGGAGCCCACCCGAATCCTTCCAACATCGGTGATTTGTTTACTGAAGGATCGTTGAATCCATATGTAGATGATCCCTATGCATTTGATTAGAGGTATTCTCATTTCACTGTACAATTTCATATACTCAAAAGCATGTTTAAGTTGCCCCTTGCTCCAGTCTGTGCACTTTCCATTTATCACTTCGCTTGCAATCTGACTTACTCTGGGATATCAATACTTCCATGCATTTCTTGATGCTGATATCATAAAGATAAAATATAGCATTTTTCATTCCACATGTAAGCTTCTCTTCTGATCAGATGAGAAACAAGTGAAAAGAAAAATTTATGATATGGTTTTCTTTTGACAAGATGATCACAAGATACAGTTGTTTTGAGGTTTAGTATATAAAATAAATTTTGCCTTCTATAGTTGAGTTGCTTCTATTCTCATTGCAGGACTTGATGTAACTTCCACTGCAAAAGAACGCGCTTCTTAAAGGGAATATTAGCTGTGCTGCATGTATTCCAATCTGTGACTAATCTCACACATATTTTCATGTAAGCCACTTAATCCTGCATGTTTCTGTCTCACTACGTGCCGCGAATTCTTCTCCCCCTCATTCACTCCAATATATCCTTAGCTGTTTGTTTGTTGCAAGTGTTCATGTGATGATGTAACTGATGTTTGTACAATCTATTGGTGGCTAGCTCCTCTAACTGCATAATAGCATGTCCATGAAACTAAGTAACTTGCTACCCCATGACTTTTTCTACTATTATCTCTTAATTTCTTTACTGTTTATCTGGTTTTTCTATCTGAGCTATTTATTCAAACTATGCTGAACTTGCACACTTCTTTATTTTGAGTGATTTTAATAAGTTTCTATCTAGTCATTTTGAACTGCTACTGTGTGTTTACAGTAATAAAGATGAAATCAACATGAAAATTAGGCTAATAAAAGCACAAGATTTTATTCCATAGCATATGGATGCTTTAATATGATTCTGAGCTATAAGGAATCAAACCAGCTTTCCCATTCGAAGTACTATTAATTATGAACTAATTAGTGCGTTTCTTGTTCTTAGCAATGCTCTTACTCCTAGGTATTCTTTTTTCTTTTTTAAGGTTTCAACTTTTCAGCCAAGTTATGAGTCTTATGACAGATATTTTTTAGAATTTGAATTGTGCTCATACAGAAATATATATATATCGGAATTTATTTAGTTGAACTTTAATTTATTTGTCCCAGCGTCATCGCTACTTGAATTACGTATAGGAGAAACTTTATTTTTATACGACAACAAAAGAAAGTGAAAAAGTATACTAGAAAATGGAGACATTATGAGAAGCAACTGAAATAGTTGGAGAAGAGGGCATAAAGTTGAATAGACATTATGAGAAACTAATGAAATAGTTAGAGAAGGGCATAAAGTTGAATAGACATTATGAGAAGCTAATGAAATAGTTAGAGAAGAGGGCATAAAGTTGAATTTCCTAGTTATCCGTATGTCCTTATATTATACCATGGAGACATTGCAATTAATTATCTCATAATTATATAATTTTGTCTTTGGTTGTGCAGTTAATTTAAAAAATATTATATTGATTAAAGAAGTGTGAGATTCCTTCTACAATAGTCTACTTAAGTATATAATAATTTACACATGCTCTCTTTGTCAGTTAGTATATGATGTCTCCCTCTCTGTCCCCCCACCCCCCCATCCTTTATTGTTCTCTTTTTCTTTTTTCATGAAATAAAGTCATTTTATAAATTCATTGAACATGTATGTATCATTGATAAAATTATATGGTCCCAATACAATTCTTTCAATTAATTATTTATATCTCAGAAAAAATACTAACTAGTTCAGTTTGATTTTACAATGGAGGAAACATTCCAACAATTCCTTTTGCCCCTTTTGTAAACATAAAAAGTAATTGGAATGATGTATCGATTTATGTGCTTGTCTTATGGTCGAATATCATGAATTCGAATCTCACCAATGCCGTTATATATGAGTTTGTCATCTATTTACACATCTCGAATAGTGATTGCAAGTTTTCATCGTTGTGAAAAAGAATAATGTGTATATATAGGGAAAAATAGGCCCACATGCCCAAATCTGTGATCAATGTAAAGTGAGGAGATGTATCAACTCTCAAGCCATCCCCCTTATTTATTACATCCTCTGTAAAAGTGCATGTTTGTATTCACTCCCTTAAAAAAAAAAAAACTCACTACACCACCCACACACAAAACAAACAAAAAACTCACTCCAAACTTCTTCAATCTCTTCTCCAATGGCCAAAACCAGAAACCCCAGAAAGCCCACCAGAGAAGAAAACCACCACCACCATTCTCAAGAAAATGAAAAACCCCATTCATGGGCACCCGTTAGAAGCCTCTTCACCTGCAAGTACCTCCAGGTACAACAACAGCAGCACCTCGTACAACAACAACAACAGCAACTCCACCTCCAGAAGCAGAAGCAGAAGCAGAAACAACCTCAAAAAACCACCACCCAAAACCTCAAGAACCAAACCAAAGAAGGCAAGAAACACCAAGCCTCAGACAAACCAACCAAGAAATGCAAGAAAACAAAGTGCTCTGTCTTCCCCTGCAGCAACTCAAAAGTTATGCACAATCCAAAAATCCCCACAACCACTCAACACCACCACAAGAAGAACAACAAAACTCCTCATGCATTAATGGCCTCATCTTCATCAAGTGACGCTTCGAGCCGATCAATGAAAACTGCTCTAACTCTGAGTGACCTCAACAATGGCGCAGTAATCTCAAACTCTTCTTCCTCCTCTTCGTCTTCGTTCTTCACAGCGCCTTCTGCTTCGCCCTCCATCTCCGGATCATTCAGAAGCATGCCGTTTAGGAAGCTTTCCGGCTGCTATGAGTGTAGAATGGTGGTGGATCCAGTTCTTGGAATGACTAGAGATCCTTCTTTGAGAAGTACTATCCGTTCTTGCCCGGATTGTGGTGAGATTTTCATGAAGGCTGAGAATTTGGAGCTGCATCAAGCTGTTAGGCATGCTGGTAATTGATTAATAATCCCTTAATTTTCCTCCCTTTTCATCTTTGATTTGATTTTCTTTGTGGGAATGTTGATTTTTTTTTTTTTTTTTTTTTGATATAGTAGTGTTCACTCTTTCTTTTTGACACTTAAAGAGTTGAGCGAAATTTGAATCCACTCGATAAATTTTCTGCCTTCGCTATTGGTTGAGTTTGTTGTTTTTTGGTGTTGAATTCAAGTGTTTATAGTCAAAGTTTGTTTCTTTGATTTGTGGGAGTTGCTACTTCAATGCCTAGTAGTTGACCATAGTATCTCTAAGACTAAATTAGTACATAAAAATGTTCCCCGAATGCTGGTTTTGTCCTCCCACATTTATTACATTGGTAGATGAAGATCTATAGTCATAACCTCTTTTTTAAAAATATTATTTTATATTGCTAATACGTGTGTTCTCATATCGAGGATATATTGAAATACGGAATATACTTTGGTAAAGATAAAATAGAAATGTCATGATTTTATTATATTTGTCTCTCAATAGTTTATGAATTTAAATTCTTTAACCTACATTTATTAATTGTTGATTTTGATTTTATATTTTTATTGAAAATATTTATGAACAGTTTGTGAATTGGGACCAGAAGACACAAGCAAGAACATAGTGGAGATCATATTCCAATCAAGCTGGCTCAAGAAACAGACCCCAGTTTGCAAGATCGACCGCATACTAAAAGTCCAAAATACCCCCAAAACGATATCAAAATTCGAGGAGTACAGGGACACCATCAAGTCCAAAGCCACCCGGCTGCCGAAGAAGCACCCCCGCTGCCTCGCCGACGGCAACGAGCTCCTCCGCTTCCACTGCACCTCCGCGGCCTGCTCCCTCGGCCTCAACGCCTCCTCCAACTTGTGCAATTCGATCCCATCTTGTAGTGTCTGCAGTATCATCCGAAACGGATTCAAAGTTGCGTCAAAAGGTATTATCTCGTTAATGCTAAACCTATATTACAAAAAACACGCGTTTTATTTTTTCCTACAGAACACAAATTCGTCAATAAGGTTTTTTTTTTTTACCACCGATGGGACACAAATTCATCGCTAAGGTATTACTGACATGACTGTGCCGGCAAAATTATACGTTTCATCAGTAAATTAATTAATCAACAGATTTTGGGGCTTACTAGCTGATAATTCCATTGGTAAAGAACGATTATTTTGTAGTTATTTGGTGATTTTGATTTGGTTTGTGAATTGTGATAGGTATACTAACGACGGCTACGAGTGGAAAAGCCCACGACAGTTGTAGGGCGACAGAGGAGGGGAAGAGGGCGATGCTAGTTTGCCGGGTGATAGCCGGACGGGTGAAGAAGAATGCGGAAGGGGATATGGAGGAGTATGACTCGGTGGCCGGAGCTGCCGGAGTTTACTCCAATTTGGATGAGTTGTATGTGTTTAACCCCAAGGCTATATTGCCTTGTTTTGTTGTAATCTATAGAGGTTTTTGATATCATGCATGGACCAATTAGGTTATTGGCTTTATCTTTATCCATTGTTAATTTTCTTCTACATATTTCATGTTTGTACAAGTTTTTAAAGTCATGATTTAGTGCAAATTTACCCGAAATTTAAGAGTTAATATTCGTCGAATCAATTTACGGGTAGCAGTTGCAGATTTTTTTAAGACAAGAGTGATTGAGGGATCAATTTTCTTGGAAGGGCATATCAATGAACTAATTTTAAATTTATTATAATATGCTTTTGGTGACTTCTCTGGATTGGCAGGACCGCCGGAAAAGAACAAGGCACGTGCCTGACGGAGGAGCACGTGGGTCTTTTTCATCCATGGTAATTTTGTTAATTAATAATAAACAATACAATCAACAATGGTAAATTTCTTGGAGATGCAAATGATACTGAAAAGAGGGGGAAAAAAAAGAGAAAAAAGGAACTTCTCTATATTTTTTTATGTCAAAGTTTATATCAGCTTTACTCTCCAACGGTAAATTCGTAACGTTCTATATTGTTATTATTTAGAAAAAATTAAAAGGCAAAATTCGAATCATATATAATTAATATTACAAACTACAGTCCACATAATTTAAACGACTGTAAATTATGTCAGTTATGGATGGGAATTCTTTATGCATGCGTACTACAAGTAGGAAAAAAGAAACATGATAGATTCTACTCGTTATATACTATGAATATTCTCTGCAAACCTGAAATTAATTCCATTTGTTAGGGGAAATTAATCTGCAACTGATGCGTGCTAGTTTTTTATTTAGCCTGCACGAATAAGTATTTATGGTCGCGCATGAATTTCTTGTGTTTCTGTTTAGTTTCAATCAATCCCACTACTCTCTCTCTCTCTCTCTCTCTCTCTCTCTCTCTCTCTCTCTCTCTCTCTCTCTCTCTCTCTCTCTCTCTCTCTCTCTCTCTCTCTCTCTCGGGTTTTTGACTATTGTTTTGTACTACTCATTGGCCATTTCTGAATTATCATAATAAATTATTTAATATTTATATATATATATTATTATGGATAGTTAAAATAGCTATATAATTGTCCCTTTTCTTTAATTTTGGACGACATTATTCTAGTTAACAATTAAAAGGTATAATTTCTCATTAAAATTAATATTTTCTTTGTGAATAATATTTACTTTCCCGATAAACATTCCCACAAACTCTTCGAGGAGAATACTATTGAATGAAGAAAAAAATAACAGAAGGTGACAAATTGTATTATTCCAGACAGAAATATGATTATTATGCAGATAAAGTCGCAAGGTTGTAATAATTTTTGGAAATAGAAAGTTACGAGAGCATGAGGGCAAAAAGACTGATGTGAGGGGACCTTCAATTTCAGTGATCCATCCCTCTCATGTTCATGCTATATATATTCGGATAGGCTTTTATTGTCACATAATTATCTTTCCATTATAAGTCACCTCTACAAATCATTTGACATGTGGAATACATTTTAATTAAATAATCAAATCAAAATCAATTATGGTGGGCCACATATGCCACATGTCAACACTTTATAAAGTGTGACATACAAGGGAGTATATTGTGTGACACACAAGTCTTTGTGATATATATTACGACGAGTCAATACGTTTTGGTGTAAATAAGGGTCGCAGTTGCTATTTGAATTGAATATTAAAAACTTTTTTTTATCTATTTAATTTTCTGCGAAACATAAAGAAGATGTAAATCAGTTAAATGTGTAGCAAATACGAATGCATTATTAAGATTTGGACTTGTAGTATTTTGACTATATAATGTATTCCATTCATTTGTATAAAATGGTATGGTCAATTTCAAGATTTATGATTTGGGGAGATAAAATTGTAATAATTTATCATGTTGGGCCGTCATTTCATTGGACCCAAAATATGATAACATTTGAAGAATCAATTTGGTCTTCAATTCCATTAAGAGTAGGGCCCTCTAATCACAAAATTAATATAATTGGATCAAATAAAACTTATAATGAATTTCGTCCCATATAGGTCGAAACAGATATGTATATATGTATTTAATTTTAAAGAAACTGTGACATGATGCTTTTGAGATTATAATATTAGTCGAAATTAATTAATTAGTTACCATCAAACCAACCCTTGAAAATTTCAAATTTATACTGATACACCTACTTACCAAAGATATTGCATAAACTATTGCCTCATTGTTAATAAATAGGCATACATAAAACTGTCATTCAACTCAGAGACGACTGCATTAAATAATTAATGTTTTACTATAGTACCATATGGTTAACTTAAACTCCAACTTGTAAATGAAAAAAAAGAAAAAGAAAAATTATATATATGACCAACTCTTGATTAAGAAATCCCCCTTGCCAAAATAATACTAACATAGTAACATGTTTCTTTCTTTCTTTCTACATAACCGACAACATGTACTGTAGTTGGTTTTCCCACTTCTACATAGTTGATTTAAAGTTATCTAATATTCAATTCCCATTATGATTGATTTAATAATAATAATATTCTTTCTTTCTATTTAATTACGTATAAGGGAGAACAACTTGGCTAATCCAAACAGCATTACACTATGTAGAACTAAAACAACATACATATCTAGGATACAAAAGTCATCTAGTAGTCCAAGGCAAAAAGGAAGTGGCTTGAAGAAGTAGTCCAAGATTATATTATCAAATAATTATGTTTATTGTTTTAACAAAAAAAAATTAATAATCAACCTCCATTTTACCAATGAAATCAAAGTTCAAATATTTATTTAATTAACGTGCATGAATACAAAAGCAAATGATAATGCAAACCATTCAAGTCTTGAACATACAATCACAAATAAATACATCAAATCTCACAAAATTAATTGTAACAAAGTAAGAATAGCAATAGACCTGAAACCAGAGGCAGATTGAAAATTAAATCGGCCTATCGATTCAGCACTGTCTCCAGCCTGCAACAGTCTCTGCCAACAGCTTCTTCTCAATCTTAACTTTCTCCCCAAATCGGTACGAAAACCTAATCGCCCCCTGCGAGCTCGCGCTCCCCTTCTGCACCGGAAAAGTCAGCATCGCGCTCCCGCCGCCGGCAGCGGCGGCGCGGAAGAGCTCCTTCATGGAGGTGTGGACCTCGCCGACGTAGCGGTCGCAGGCGAGGCGGCGGCGGCTGAAGAGCTTCACCACCAGCATGGTGCTGTAGTGCTGCACCGCCGACTCGTTCAAGGTGTACTTCACCGTGAAGTTCCACGCCGGATTGGCGGCGCCGTGGCGGTCCGTCGGCGTGCGCTTCTCGTTCTCCGGCGAGCTACTGATCGAAACCTGAGCGTAGACCTTCATCCTGCAGAGGCGTGTGAATTTCTCCAGATTGTTGGCTGAGATTAGGGTTATCTCGAATGTTCTGCACTCCATTTGGAAGTAAATTTGATTTAATATATAATTATATATATGTATGTATGTGATTTTAAGAAAATATAGAGGGACTTAGAGAAGAAAATGAAGAACTAAATCGAGAAGAAAGCAGGCAGAGGAAATGTAATTAATGTCTGTGTTAGTGGAGTTTATATATGAAGAATACAAATTAATAAATATTCACATTACAAATATGTTTTCTTGTTTTATAAAAAAATTAATTAAAAACTAAAATATATGACATATGCATGCGTGACGTAAGCCGTTAGGAAGTAACCATCCTAATTTCGTTCAAATACAGTTGACTCGTGCATGCATGGTCTACCATTATCTTTTATCGTCTAGAAGAAAAGTGAAAGTCGAAACTCGTTAAAATTAAAATAAATGGGTGAATAACATTTAATTTGATATCTTTAGGTAGGAAATGGATCAATGATCATATAGAAAACCTCCTTTAGATCAGAAAACAATCTTTACCTTTCACCTTGTTATTGCGGCTGAGATCGAATATGAAAATATTTCATTAAACAAAGGTTAAAAGTATAAAGTTATAAAGTTTATACATATAGGAATATAAAAATTATACATATTTCGTGTTTCTCTATAAGTCTGATTTTCTACCAAATCTACACCGCTTTATAGAATACAATTATTTTCATTACTCTGAATTATTATTCTTTCATCCATACTTAACTTGATTATATAAAAGTTGACTTGCTCGAGTTGAGTGGACATTCTTGTCTTGATATGTAGACCAAACAAGAATTGATTTTAATTAATGAATTGAAATATATATCTAAATGGCAACTTGCTGCTCATATACAAAGAGCGACGTAGGTGAAGTTTCGTGGAAATTATACTTTATTCAAGAAGACTTTAAAGATTTAAATTGAATTGATATAAGAGTAGTGTCATTCAAAAAAAATAAAAAAAAAATGACATGTTATCCTATAGATATATGTTGCAATTTTTGGACCTTTAGAAAATAGACATGATGCTTATAAACGACTTATGTCATGCAGTCCAATTAAGCCCAAGTAAAACAGTTCAGCATTTATCGGACATTCAACTTGGATGCGTTTCTCACTTGGATCATAATACCAATTGCAACCCATTAAGCTTTAACCCACTACTGCTAATTTTCGTGATTAATACTATTATGTTTCCGTCTGTCCCATAAAAAGTATCTTGTTTTCCTTTTTGAGCCGTTCCATAGAAAGTGTCTTGTTTCTTAAAAAAACAAACAATATGTGGACTAAAATTAACAAGTCAAAAATCCAAACAATATACACTCCACAATCCCATTTTCTTAATCTCCGTGCCCCATAGAACGAGACACTTTTTATGAGACGGATGGAGTAATAAACTACAAATATATTCAAAACTGATATAATTAACTTGATCCAGCATACGTTCCAAGAAAAACTTGCATTCTATTTAGGGTCAAGTACATGTCTATCTATTGATTGGGTCAAGCATACGTTCCAAGAAAAACTTGCATTCTATTTAGGGTCAGTAAAAAAGCGTGGGCCCAAGATTTGATATTAAACAAGTCTTGGTTGATATTCTTGCTCAAATGGAACCTGATCATTTGTCCGTGGAAAAAGATGTAGAGTCCCGCATATACAAAAATTTCGAATCTTGAGGCACATCGAGAAAATTATTAAAATTACATAACATATCCCTTCAGTAATCGAATCTCTTCGAGAGATGAAGTCGTCAAGTCACAATTGATTGGATACTTGAATCAATTGATTGGGCATTTTTTAAGAATGAAGATTGAAAATGCGATTTATGACTTTTAGTCTACTTGGAGTCATTTACAGTTTTTAGAGAAAAATAATAAATATATTTTAATTTGAAAAAAAAAAATTGATCTTGTAGACTCGTGCTGACTCGTACGATCCCACGAGTTTACGTGCTGACTCGCGATCCCACCCGATCCTATCATACAAGCGATCCTACACCGATCCGGTTTGTTTGAGCCTCGCGACTCGTAAACTCGGACGAGTCTACGTGTTGACTCGCGAGTTTGACAACAAGTACTTAATTGTATTGGATGATATATTGAGCATACACGCATGGCATGACCTTCAATTTTGCTTTCCAAGCACGGAACGTGGGAGTCGGATTTTACTGACAACCAGGCTAGAAGGAGTAGCTAGATATCCCAACAAAGCTATAGTTAATGAGATGCGCTTGTGGAGCCGAGAAGAGAGTTGGGAACTGCTAAGCCAGAAGGTGTTCGGCGTGGAGACGATCCCTCCTGAACAATGTGAAGGTCTTCCTCTCTTGATCCTTGAGGTTGCCAAAATCCTTTCTGGAGCCGACAAGAATCTAGACTACTGGAATGCTTACAGTACAATCTCGGATGTACTGTTTCAAAGCTATGAGTACTTACCTCTGTATTTAAAAAACGTGCTTTTGGCACAATTATGAGGTTGAACTCCCTCGGCTAATTAACTTGTGGCTCGTTGAGGGTATTCCCCGAAAAATTAGGCCTCCAACTATAGAATTCGCTATGGAATGTCTAGAGGAGCTCGTCTCACACAGCCTTGTTATGGTTTGCAAGCGCAGGCATAATCAAGTCTTGCAACCTCCACTCTACCTATTGGCCCTTTTGCATGTATTAAACAATTACACGGATTGCTTCTACGAGTTTCCAGTTCAGGTGCTGGAACTGTTGCGGCTAAAATACCTTGCCCTGAGTCATTATGGGGGGCTCCCCTCTTCCATATCCAGACTCCGGAACCTTCAGAATTTCATCGTCTCCCAGCACCAAGACATTGATTCGCCAGTTTATACTATCTTTTCAACCTCTGATATCTTGTTAAATTTAACAAGAACAGTTTTAATTACGTTTACGTGATTTTTACATTGTGATTAAAATGATGCACAACTAAATGTATGTTGATGCAATATAAATCAAAATGATAGTTTGTAATTACAAAAAACTACAATTAATCTATACTTCACAATAAGAAGAAGTTCCAGGATACAAATAGCCTCCATCAATAATTTAACTCCAAATAACTGCCTACGCATCATGTACTTAATATTGTAATAAAGCAGATCAAAAATCTATTGCTGTTGACTTCTAATTTTGAGTATTCTTCAAAATCACAATCTTCCGGTACTTGTGTTGAATCTCTTTCTACTCTTATCATTCAGGAATTTTGATCGTACGTACTACATAATAAATCTGCAATAGTAAATTAAATGCATAAGTAGTTCAATTTATAAATTCATACCACAGAAAAAATAATTAATGTATAAAATATCACTTTCAATTTTTGGTGTTACAAATGCATCAATGTATTTATTATCAATGGATATATACAAACAAATGAATGCATGCATAAGAACAAAATTATAAACAAACATTAAGTGTTGATTCAAGGAGACTGTATACTCATCAAACAATTTATTTATTATAATTTATACACAAAGAAATAAATACTATGCATTCAAAACTATTATGCATATGCATCAGACTAATAATATGTTGCTTAAACATCAAATAACATAAACATACGCATGAAGATCTATCTACCTATGCATTCCTGCATATTTAGAGTCTGTATATGCATCAAATGATATATATAAAACTATGCATCTACCATTATAAACGAATGCATTTGAAAAACAAGTGATTAACTTCACATTTATTATGTGCATAGAGATTGTGGATAAATTAATCATCAATTATAAACGAAAGCATTTGAAAGATCACCTGCATTATTTTCAGTTACCTCAAATACATATATATTGAACCATATTTTTACATGCATCAATCACTATATACCTATGCATCCAGGAGCGGATCCAACCCAAAAAAATACATTGGGCTGAACATGAGTCGGAAGAAATACGTTGGGCTGGGTTAATTGTAACGCCCCGACCTCCACGAAGGATCATAGAGGTCGAGTCGCTACGGGAGAATTTTATAAAACACGTTTTCCTACCATCTTTGGAAAATTTTCACCTCTGTGATCCTTCGTGGAGGTCGGGGCGTTACATCAATAGTTTAACTTATATTTTTTAAAAAAGTTTAAAATTACTATTAATAAAATATATATAAAAAAAATTACAGGGGCTGGAGCCCACCCCAGCCCATAGGGTGGGTCCGCCCCTGTATGCATCAATCAAAATAGAAAATTGAAACCTTAAATCACTATGCAAGTTGATGACTAAGCTTCAAAATTGTAACAATAAGTATTAATGCATAAAAATATACGAAATTATGCATGACAAATGTAATATTGTTGGTTAAACAATAGTATAAGTTAAGTTTAACTTTATAAACATATGCATGCATCATGTTATGTATAAAAATGCATCAAACAAAAAATAGCAATGCATCAACAAACAAAATCAATTTAGGCAGACATTTCTCATGCTAAACATTTGATTTGTATACTAAAAATTTTAAAAATAAAAAACCCTCCATAAATCTATTTGCTCATAAAAGGATAGGCTAGGTTATATTCAATGAATCTAGTTGCTTTATTTTATCATATTTCTCATTTTTTCTTTGAATGAAGTCCGATTTTTTTCCAATAATTTAAACGATGCATCACTAAATAGTCATAAACAAATCACTAATCAACAAAACCCTAATAAAAAATCGAAAAAAAACTGTATAAACAAACACACAACTTATGAGATAAATTTAAATGCATCAACAAATTAGTAATTGACGACACATATAATCTAATATATAGCCACAACACAAATTTAGATGCACCTGTGAAGTTTTGAATCCAAACACGATAAACAAAGGAAAAAGATTCAACAACGAACCTTCATACTCGTGGTCCCTCATGGTTGTGTTAAACAGTGCAGATTACTGAAGCCGGAGATGCAAACGATATTAGACGAGATGAACGAATGTAGATAAATGAAAACCTAATTTTAATTTGATAGGTGTTTTTTATATTAATTTAGAACGATTTTCAGAATAGATTAGATAAGATTGATATAAATCTTACCAAAATAAACGATATGCATAAAAATTTTGTTTACAAAATTATCCTTATTATATCATAAAATATTTAAATAGTATTAATTAAAATTGAAATCAAACCGTATATCAAATTGAGATCTATAATTTATATTGGTTTCTAGTTATCATATAGACATTGGTTTTCATGAGAACCCTTACATATATATATATATATATATATATATATATATATATATATATATATATATTAAGTTTTGAGGAAAGTGCGACATGATGCTTTTGAGATTATAATATTGGTCGAAATTAATTAATTAGTTACCATCAAACCAACAATTGAAAATTTCAAATTTATACAGATACACCCACCTACCAAAGATATTGCATAAACTATTGCCTCATTGTTAATAAATAGGCATACATAAAACTGTCATTCAAGTCAGAGACGACTGCATTAAATAATTAATGTTTTACTATAGTACCACATGGTTAACTTAAACTCCAACTTGTAAATGAAAAAAAAAAAGAAAAAGAAAAATTATATATATGACCAACTCTGATTAAGATGTCTTTTACCTAAAGAAATCCCCCTTGCCAAAACAATACTAACAGGTTTCATTTCTTTGTTTCTTTCTACATAACCGACAATATGTATTGTAGTTGATTTTCTCACTTTTGCGTAAATGATTAATTTAGAGTTGATCTAATGTTCGATCCTTATTATGATCGATTTAATAATAATAATATTCTTTCTTTCTACAATCGAAACGGCATTATACTATGTAGAACTAAAACTACATATAAGTAGTCAAAGATTACAATTATCAAATACTTATATTCATTGTTTCAACAAAAAATAAATAAATAACACCTCCATTTTACCAATGAAATCAAAGTCCAAGTATTTATTGAATTAACGTGCATGATTACAAAAAATTAAATCAAAATCAAAATAAGTAAGCAAATGATAATGCAAACCATTCAAGTCTTGAACATACAATCACAAATAAATACATCAAATCTCACAATATTAATTGTAACAAAGTAAGAATAGCAATAGACCTGAAACCAGAGGCAGATTGAAAATTAAATCGGCCTATCGATTCAGCACTGTCTCCAGCCTGCAACAGTCTCTGCCAACAGCTTCTTCTCAATCTTAACTTTCTCCCCAAATCGGTACGAAAACCTAATCGCCCCCTGCGAGCTCGCGCTCCCCTTCTGCACCGGAAAAGTCAGCATCGCGCTCCCGCCGCCGGCAGCGGCGGCGCGGAAGAGCTCCTTCATGGAGGTGTGGACCTCGCCGACGTAGCGGTCGCAGGCGAGGCGGCGGCGGCTGAAGAGCTTCACCACCAGCATGGTGCTGTAGTGCTGCACCGCCGACTCGTTCAAGGTGTACTTCACCGTGAAGTTCCACGCCGGATTGGCGGCGCCGTGGCGGTCCGTCGGCGTGCGCTTCTCGTTCTCCGGCGAGCTACCGATCGAAACCTGAGCGTAGACCTTCATCCTGCAGAGGCGTGTGAATTTCTCCAGATTGTTGGCTGAGATTAGGGTTATCTCGAATGTTCTGCACTCCATTTGGAAGTAAATTTGATTTAATATATAATTATATATATGTATGTATGTGATTTTAAGAAAATATAGAGGGACTTAGAGAAGAAAATGAAGAACTAAATCGAGAAGAAAGCAGGCAGAGGAAATGTAATTAATGTCTGTGTTAGTGGAGTTTATATATGAGGAATACAAATTAATAAATGTTCCACACTACAAATTATAATATGTTTTTTTATTATTTTGACAAAATTAAATGACAATTAAAACATGCATGCGTGATGTAAGCCATTATGCATGCGTGATGTAAGCCATTAGGAAGTGCTAGCATCTTAATTTCGTTCAAATACATTTGACTCGTGCATGTGTGCATGGTCTACCACATATATTTCTATCGTCTAGAAGAATAGTGAAAGTTGAAACTTATTGAAATTAAAATAAATGGGTGTATAACATTATTTGATCTCTTTACGTACGAGAATGGATCAATGATCGCATAGGACGCTTCCTTGAGATCGAAAATAAAAATTAATTTGCACCCTTCACTTTAATCATTAGATAATTGTGATCGAATATGAAAATATTCCATTATGAATAACCCTTCTATGTTTATGTAGAAGACCAAAAGTGTAAAATTATAAAGAATATAAAGATGGCGTATATTTTGCAGTTTCTATATAAATCTGACTTCTTACCTAATCTTAACACCCCTTTATGTAAAATTGTTTCATTACCCGAATTTATTTTTTCTTTCATTCATATATACCTTGATTATATAAAAGTTGACTTTCTGACATTCTTGTATTGATATGTGGACCAAACAAGAATTGATTTTAATTAATGAATTGAAATGTTTATGTAAATTCCAACTTGCCACACGACGTACGTTAAGTTTCGTGGAAATTATACTCTATTCGAACAAGACTTTAAAGATTTAAATTGAATTGATATAGTAAGAGTACTATCATTCAAAATTAAAAAAACATTACATATTATCCTATAAATATGTTGCATTCCGTAAAAAATGATGTATCTCCAAAAAGGTTTCGAATGATAATTTATCGATCTTTTGAAAGTAGACTTGATGGGCTTCAAAATGACATATACCATGCAGCCCAATTAAATTTGGTAAAACAGTTTCATATCTATCGGACAATTAAACTTGGATGTGCTTATTTGGATCTTAATGCAAATTGCCCTCCTTGTTTACTTTCTCCGTTCTATTAGAGGCGGCAAAATGGGAGCGTGGGCCAGTACGAACTCATCTATTGGGCCAACTCTATTATTTGGGTCCGCCCAAGTCGGTGTGACACCTTAACGGGTCATGATATATAAAGTCTGATCTAACTCTAGATTTATGAGCAGGATGGTGGGCTCAACCCTTCAAAATTTTTAATATTTTTTATTTTTTAAATTATATTTTTATTATATAAAAATAATATAAAGAAATAACTTAAACTAAATATATTAATGATTTTATAAAATAGTATAAATTATAAAGTAATTAAACAAATAAATTTATGTCCAAATAAACATCAAAATTCAAAACACTACTCAAATAAACATCAAATAATTCAAATTAAAATAATAAACAAATTAAAATTCACAAGTTTCATTATATATGAATCACATTTGAATCTAATTTCGATAAACTTTATATTCCACCTTCTTTTCATTTATATTTGCAGAATAATATTAATAAGAACTAATATTATACTACCTCCGTCCCGTTATTGTCGTCACGGTTTCTTAAATGGACGTCCCCTATTGCTTGGCGTTTTCTTTTTGGAAATACTACCTATCATCTCTCTCCTCTTTACCATTTATCTCTCCTACTTTTTCTTACTTTATCATTTTTTATCTTACTTTATCATCTTCTCTCTCTTACTTTATCATATCTCTCATTATCTTTCTCTCTCCTACTTTATCATTTACCATATCTCAATATTAATCATCTACTTTTCTTAATTTCCGCTCGAAATGAAACGTCTTAGGAAATAATGGGACGGAGGTAGTATGTACTTTGTATGGGGCAGACTTTTTAGCCCAAAGCCCATAGAGCCCGGGATTTTTTGAAGGGGCTTTTTATACCCAATGCATTTTCGAGCTTAAAATTTTTGAAGCTCAACCTTAGCTTTTTATCGGATACCCCTAGTCAGTCCATTGGATCAGATTTTGTCGGCTCTAGTTCTATAGAACTTGTCGAGTATTTCCTTTTGGGTTGATTGTCTTATATATATATATATATATATATATATATATATATATATATATATATATATATATATATATGGGAAGGTTCTTTGAGGAACACTTCCTTAATGAAGGAATTAGGAACAAATCATCTCCTTCCATTTTAAAGATTTGTGGTCTAGATTGAAGGAGATATTTTTAATTTTTAATCTCTGATTTAATTTCATTAAAGGTATAAAAGTTATCTGATTACTTGAATTTCTTACTTTATTAGTATTTATTTTCATTATATTTGGAGTAAATTTTATAAATCCTTTAATTTAAATAAATTGCTTAAATTATCTATGCATTTTATTCACAACTTTTATGCACTTTACTCGTAAATTTTTATGCACTTTATTCGTAGTTTTTATACACTTTATTCGTAATTTTTATGCACTTTATTTAATCTTTATTCAATTTACTCGTAAATTTTTATGCACTTTATTCGTAATTTTTGTGCACTTTACTCGTAACTTTTATGCACTTTATTCATAATTTTTCTGCACTTTATTTAATTTTTATGCACTTTACTCATAAACTTTTTTACACTTTATTTGTAATTTTATGCACTTTATTCTCAATTTATACACTTTTTTCATTTTTTTTTTTGCGCACTTTATTTGTCAAAAAACATAAATCCCAGCAAATAATCTGCAAAATTGAATCTCGTTCACCTTACAAATTCACCATCCCAATAACTTTCTACAAAATTGAATCTCCATGAACACCAAATAAACTATATAATAGTCAATTTCTCAACACAACCAACACGATCCCAAATCCATGAACAACCACAAAAACCGACAACTTCCTGCGCAATTCCATAATACAAACTTCTTATCTCAATCAATTTCTTCCTTACTTGAAAGATTGCAAATCCTAAAACAAATTAAAATAATTGGGGGAAATTAGGGCTGCGAGCTTGAAACCAATTGAAAAAATTAGGGCTTATCTCATGTCAGAGAATTCTCTCCAATGCGGCGGCGGTGGTTGTGGCTGAGTTCGAACGGATCATCGGAGCTCTCATTTGCACGTGGCGGCGGTGGCTGAGTTCGAATGTATCGTCAGCGCTATCCTCTGCACGCGGCGGTGGCGGCTGAATCAGAACATGTCGTTAGCGGTCCAATTAGCAGTGGCGAAGTTTCTTGCTAACAATACGGCGGCAGCGATAATGACTCACGGCGGAATTTTCTATGAATGAAGTGAGAAACGTTTGACGAACTAAGAGAGAGAGAGAGTGGAGAGAGGAGAGAGAGGAACGAATAAGAGAGTAGAGAGTAGAGAGGAGAGAGGAGAGAGGAGAGAAGGTTGTTGGGATGAATTAATAAAATAGATAATAATTTTTTAGAGAGAAATATATTTATTTATACTAAATTGTCATTGATAATATTAGTAGTATTAAACTAATCTTTTTTGAACAAAAATCCTATTATTGATCTGAATCATTTAATTTTGAAAATGGAATGTCAAGATTTGTTCTTAGTTCCTTCATTAAATTAAGACAGTATTCCTTAATAATTCATTCCATATATATATATATATATATATATATATATAAAGAGGAGACCCTCCTGATCAAAAATTCATTCTCAAATTTTATTGGTGGCAGAAACTTAAATGAGAAACTTACCTTTCCGGAAGTCCATCAAAGGACCGGATCCCATGATGAAGTGATCAAAACTTGAAGACATTCATTTCCATTTTCCTCTGCTTCGACTTTTATTTGCCGCGCGGAAGCCACAATTGAAGGGCTGCAGTCAACTACTTCAATCGTTTTGATACATCGGATCTCTCCAACTAGTGAAGGAATCTCATTTAGTTTGTAGCAATGCCGAATGACTAGGTGACGGAGGCTCGGAAAACAGTCATCATTCTCAATTGTCCAGTGTACCACATCCATGTCTTCAAGTAGCAGAAAAGTGAGATCGGGGAATTCTCCTTCATTAGTTATCCATTCCGGTCCCGAAAAGTCGTAGCTTGAGCACTTCAAGACAAAGCAATCGACCAATAGCAACAATGGAGTCCCAAGGATATCCCGTTCCATTCAAGCTCAGCTTTCTCAAGAACCTGGGGAAATCTTGACGCCGGCCAATAGCTGGCGGCCTGAGTCGAGGACTCACAACGTCACATTGAAGTGATTCCAGCTCTTGGAGAATGTAAATATGCCTGAAGCAATTTGGGAGTTGTTCAGATTTAGACTGCAATTGAATTTTGATTCCGAGTCTCCTCAGTTCAGGCATGCTTCTGAAAACATTCTCTGTACAACTATGTCCCTGAACGTGGAGCGTCGCTAGTTTTGGCAGCTGTGCTTTGTAGTTGATTGGATTTGGTAGGTTGCTTCCGGGGATCCGAAGATGCACCAGCTCTCGCATATCCCATATCTCCTGCGGAAAATACGTTGAATCACGTGGCGAATCAATGTCTTGGTGCTGGGAGACAATCAAACTCTGAAGCTCCCGGAGGCTGGATATGGAAGAAGGGAAGCTTCCGTAATAAGTCAGGGCAAGGTATTTTAGCTCCAACAGGTTCAGTACCCGAACAGGAAACTCGTAAAAGCGGATTGCAAGAGCATCCAACAATTTGAGCAACACCAGATCAAAACACATTGGGACTGGATATTCATGATACGGACCAGTAGAAAGTAGAGAACGTGCTTCCGAAGCTGCTGCTGTTATTGAGCTACGGACTTCGCTGATGCCAAATAGAACGTTGTTTTGGATGGATAAGCGTCGCTGGCTGGCCATGTGCTCTTTTGCACAATCACCATAACTGTTTAAAACATGCAAAAACTTGCTCTTCCTAGCTTCAGCTAAGCTACGCACAAGGGCCAATAAGACGAGTGAAGCTTGCACGATAACAAGGCTATAGAAGACAAGCTCCCTGAGACGGTCCTTAGAAAAAGCCTCTATATGTAGAGCCTCCTTTCTACGGAAAAATAGCCCGAAGTAAAAACTGAAATCCTCCCTAGTTGGAGACTCATTTGGGTCGAGAACAGTGGCGTAGCTAGGACGTCGAGTTCATGGGGGCAAAAGTTATCGGGTTTGAGTTTTCTATGTACGGGGGTTCGGGGGCGGCGCCCCCGAAATTTTTTTTTTTCACATTTTTCTACTTAAGAGGAATTCTTGGACTAGTAGTGAGACCCCGAAGTTGGTGATGGATAGCCATTCTGATACGGAGGGTGAGGATTGCGTTATGAGGACTAGGTCTTGCATGAGCAAGAAGTTTAAGAAGGTCTTAGTTAAGCCCCTTCTTTTATCCATGTCCAATTGATGGGGAGGAGTAAGAAGAGGTTGCAATCTGTTTAATGATGTTTGTCTAGGGATTATGGGAGTAGGGTGTTTATTCATTTGTTGAGTCTTCTTGAGACCAAATCTTCCTCCATTGACATGAAATTATGATAGAAAAAAGAAAAAAAATTATGCTTGGGGGATTTGAACCCTTGACCTCAAGGAAATATTCTAAACATCTTAACCACTAAGCCAACTAATCAAATAATAAAAATTGCTATATACATAATATATCTTCAAAGCTTCATGGGGGCACTTGCCCCCATGGGCACCCATGTGGCTACGCCACTGGTCGAGAATAACCTCAACCATCCACAAGTTACTTAGCCTAGAGACAGGAACCTCATGATTCTGAGGGAAAGCTCCCATGTATAAAAAATATGGTTTTAAATGCTTAGAAATAGTACCTTCGAGATTGTACTATAAGCATCTGTAAACACTGTATTTTGTTTCTTTGCTACTGCATTCCAGTAGTCTAGATTCTTTTCATCTCCACAAAGGATTTTGGCAACCTCAAGGATCAAGAGAGGAAGACCTTCACATTGCACCGCAATCTCTCTTCCGGCCTCTTCCAACTCAGGAGGGCTCATCTTCTCGTCGAACACCTTCTGCCTTAGCAATTCCCAACTCTCTTCATGGCTCAACAAGTGCATCTGATAAACGATAACTCTAGGCAGATATTTAGAATATCTAGCTACTATTTCTATCCTGGTTGTCAGCAAGATTCGACTCCCACTTCTGTAGGTTGGAAAGCAGTTTCTCAATTCAAACCAATCATTGCTACATCTTCTTCCATGGATAGGTTTATAGGCTGATCGGCTTCTATTTGTGCAAGAATATCAAGCAAGACTCTTTTATTATCAAATTTTGGGCCTACAGTTACCCAGGCTCTTCTATCGAAATGTTCCACAATAAGTTGCGATTGATAAATTTGTCTAGCAAGATGAGTCTTACCAATGCCCGCCATTCCAACGAGCGACACATATCTTAAGTCAGAACTCCCACGTACAAGATCATAACTGATCTTATCAAATAGACCTGATAACCCACCCGTGGTAAAGTTTTCACCACCAAATATGTCCATTGGCGAAAGGAATCCAGGCGATTGTTTATCAGCTCTTAGTTTCCGGACCAGCCTTGGTATTTCTGAATCCTGTGTGGGCTACTACAACTAATTTCAAGTACAGGAGATGACAGGCGGAATTTACTAAAATATGTTGGCCAATTACGACTTTTCACCATAAATAGAGAAGAATTGAACAATTATATAAGCAAAATAGAGAATGAAGGAGAGAACTCATACTTTCTTCATACTGGATCTGACGATTTCTTCATAATTTGAGCAACTTGATTTGAAGATTTCGTCATAAATTGAATGAAGATACACGAGAGGGGAAGATATTTAGAGATGACGACGAGCAATATATCTAGAGATTACGAAGAAAAAAAAATCTTGAAGAGAATACTGAGATGCGAAAATGAAAGAAACGAGAAAATGGAGAGACGGAGAAGACGATGAAGACGCTGTCATTTACTTTCCCAAATTAATAAGTGTGGATAGTATTTTATTTTTAAGGTGAAATAGGTAAAAATGGCCAAACTTTGTCTCTTAAATGCAAAAATAGGCATTTTATGCCAAATATATGAAAAATAGGTAATGTTTCATTTTACACCAATTTCGAAACTTATAGGCTGTCTATAGATAATGAATATGTTCCCTTCAAAAGTCAAAGTGGCAGCTTTAGTGTGTTGCTAAATCATGTTTTTTCCCCACATGTGATTGTATACTTGATAAGTTAATTTTCTTGATTTTGAATGGATACTCGAGAGTTGTATATATGAGGGGAATTCACTATTAGAAAGTGAGTAGTGAGGAATTAAAAATCAAGAAAAATTTACTTGTGAGTGAATTCTCAGAATTCTTGCATATTCAAATCCCAATTTTAGACAACAATTAAAATGTATATTATTAGATTTTTCAAAAATATATGCATGATATGGAAATATCTTATTTTCTTAGTAAACATATGATTTTTTAGATTATTTGGTCATTAAAAGTAAATGCATAACTTAATTTTTAGGAAGACCCAACAGTAGATTATTAAGTATAGATAAATGCATAATGAATTCTTAATTTTAAATTAGTTATACTTTATAATCATAATTATTTTTTAATTAAGGTTTATTTGTGCTCCTAATTATTTTAGTGCCCCTTCGTGTTATATTTGTGCCCCAATTATTTTGTCAATTATCTGATCTGATGCCATGTTCACACGTCGTTCTTTGCAATTATGTAAGGAAATATCAATTTGATTTTATTTGTTGTTTGAATTATAAATATACTAACACAAATTCCTCCACATGCATTGCGGTGAGAACATCTACAAATTTGTGGCCATGTACTACACAACAGCAACTGTTAAGGATTTATATTCACGGGTAATTAATCCGCTTCCTCATCCGGATAGTTGGAACATACAAAATGATTTTCAAACAGTTTTACCCCCTTTGATGAGACGTCAAGCTGATCGTCCGAAGATGAGGCGTTTTCGATCTGGCGGGGAATCATCTAGCAGTAGAAGACCTCACATATCAAAGAAGTGCAGCAAATGTCGCCAGCCGGGTCATTCAAGGAAGAAATGTCCAACGTGAGTGTAATGTAATGTTTGTATTGTACTAAAATTTCGTATTGAATATCAATTCTATGAGCATTTTAATTATGTAAGTGGAGATCATTATGTGCATTAATATTCAGATATTGGGAAAATACTCTCTTGAAACATCCAGAAAATGTCTTCGTAAAACATAATATAGGGTATATCCTTGGGGTTTTCTCGTGATGCAGTGCACTGTTAGATATGTCATAGCATAAACAATTCATTATCATTACATTATAATAAATAAATTTATGTATATATATCTATATTTACATCAATCAACATCAACTAACCAAGAAGTAAAGAATAAGACACGTGGATCTTGATGTTGGGAAAAGAAATGAAAATAATGAAAAAAGTGAGAAATGCCTATACCATGCATATTTGGCATGGTGTGCCTACTTTTGCATTTAGGGTTTAAAATTTGCCTATTTTTAATTTTCTCCCTTTATTTAATTCCGTCTTCTTTTATTTATTATTTTTTTTTCTTCAAAAATGGCAATGAATCAATACGTAATACTTATTTCTTATTTAATTAAATTAGTTAGAGGATAGTTTTTTATTCCATATTTATATATATTTATTTATGTATATTTATTTAAAAATCATGTTGCTCGTGATGAACTTAAAGATGCGGTAATTGAACATTTGTGGAATGAATATACTAATTCTGTATCTTGAATTTATGTGTAATTTTTTAGTTTGTTTGTTTGTTTTATGTAATGTTTTTTTTTATTCTCGTATGGTTCATAAGACAAGTACTTATTTTGTTCTGTATCTTGACCCTTGAGTTTTTATGATTTTCTTGTTCTTCTTTTTAATAATATAACTCTATTTTATTATTATATGATTTAATATTATTTTTTATAAAATTATGTAATTAATAATTATTTAATACATAATTTGTTTGTTAATTTTATTTATTAATTATCAAGTTATCTTATATATATTAAAATTTGTATTCAATATTTTAGTAGTAAAGTTGAGTGCACCAATGTGCAATTAAGAAAAATATGTAGGTAGAATTGAAAGGTATTTTGTGAAAGAATGTTTCAATCACATACAATTCAGATCATTCAATGATAGATGAAGAATGCATATTATTTCTTATTTCCTACATTAAGAAGGTTTTTACCGGTAATATATAGTATAACTGATATTTTTAATTCTACGTAAATAATTAATCTAAAATTAAAAAATAGCATTAATGGGTTAAACGTAGTCGGCTTAAAGACTGATCAGAATCTAGAGCCTCATGGGTAACATTTGGGATCAAGCTGACATTGGGTTGGGTATTTAAAAAAATCATTGGGCCGAAAGATTGATCGATCCGAATCGGACGATGGCTCTTAATCCAAAACTCGGATTGGACGGACATTCATGATACGAAACCAATAGAAAGTAGAAAACATTCTAAATTCGGCATAATTTTGGGGGCCGACATCATCCACCAGCCTCTTTGTGGATCCGTCATTGGACATGAGACAATGTCAAACATATATATTTTTTAAATGGAATATTTGCAAATGCTTATTTTAAATATTTATATACTCACTCCGTCTCATTATTAATGTCCCATTTTCGCTTTTTTGGTTGTCCATTATTTATGCCTCATACCAAATAAGGAAATAAATGAGTGACTACAATCAATCTAACAAGTGGCCTACCTCTTTATACTTTTACACCACAACTTTACACCTTTACTCTATATCTTTTATGCTCCCAAAGGGACATAAATAATGGGACGGAGGGAGTACTTATTAATTGCATAAACAGTTTTGTAGTGTTTGAAAAATCTACTTACTGAACTACTTAATTAAGCAGTTTTTTGAAAAAATTTATTGAAATTCTTTTGGTACTTTTTTGAAACTACCAAATATGTTTATTTTTTATAAATGATACCAAAAACTACTATTTTTCCTTAAAAGCAATTATTTTCAAGTTTAAGCAAAAGCAAAAAAAAATGCTTATAATAAGTATTTGCAAACACACCCCTTATATTACTTGCAAATCGTTTTTGACTTCAATGAATTAAGCACCATTATAATTCACTTTCGATGATGAGGATTTTTGCATATAGATAAAAGATGCAATACATGAGGATTTAGTGAATAATGAAATAACGAATTAGATTCTGAAAATTTATCGTGATGAAAGTGTACGCAGATAGGGACGGAACTAGAGGGGGGTCGGTAGGGTCGGCCACACCCCATTGTTGAATTTCGCCTTTAAAAGAGTTAAAATTCTTTGTTCCGCCTTTGTTTTTTCATTTTATTTAATCTTTCTATCGGTACGGTTTTCTTTCTTATGTCTATTTCGACCCTCTGACTAAAAAGTTTTAATTCCGTCACTGTACGCAGATGATATAATATCTATAAACATAGAGGAAAGAGGAAACGATGCTGATCACAAATTCATTCTAAAATCCTCTTGGTAGCAGAAACCAAAATTAGAAACTTACCTTTCAAGCTACCCATGATGAAATGATGAGAACTTGAAGGAAATTCACTTCCATTTTCCTCAGCTTCGACTTTTATTTGTCGCACCAGATCCATATCTTCAAGTAGCAGTAATTTGAGTTGGCTGGAATTGTAATATTTCAGTTATCCATTCTGGTCCCGGAAAGGCAGACAGTCGTAGCTTGAGCACTTCAAGGTGAAGCAATCGACCAATAGCAACAATGGACTCCCAAGGATATCCCGTTCCATTCAAGCTCAGATTTCTCAAGTACACGGGGAAACCTCGAGGCAGGCCAATAGCTGGCGGCCTGAGTCGAGGACTCACAACATTGCATTTAACTGATTCCAGCTTTTCGAGAATGTAAATATGATCGAAGCAGTTTGGGAGTTCTTCACATTCAGACTGCACCTGAATTTTGATTCCGAGTTTCTTCAGTTCAGGTACGCTTCTGAAAACATTCTCTATACAACTATGGCCCTGAACGTGGAGTATGAGGAGTTTCGGCAATTGTGCTTTGTTGCTTGGATGGCAGGTTGCTTCCGGGGATCCGAAGATGCATCAGTTCTTGCATATCCCATATCTCCCCTGGAAAATAAGTCAAACTACTTGGCGAATCAATGTCTTGGTGCTGGGAGACGATCAGACTCTCAAGGTTACAGAGGCTGGATATGGAAGAAGGGAAGCTTCCGTAATAGGTAAGGGCGAGGTATTTTAGCTGCAACAGGTTCAGTACCTGAATAGGAAACTCATAGAAGCAGATTGCAAGAGCATCCAACACTTTGAGCAACACTAATTCGTTACATATTGGGGCAGGATATTCATGATACGGACCAGTAGAAAGTAGAGAACATGCTTCCGGATTGGCGACTACCATTGAACTATGGAGTTTTCTGATGCCAAATAAAACGTTGTTTTGGATGGATAAGTGTCGCTGATTTGCCATACAATCTTGCGAACAATCCGCATAACTATTTAATACATGCAAGAAATTGCTCCTCCTGGCTTCCATGACGCAAAAGGGCCAATAGGTAGAGTGGAGCTTGCAAGATTTGATTATGCCGTTGGGGCTGCGCTTGCAGATGATAACAAGGCTACGGAAGACGAGCTCCTTCAGACATTCCATAGCAAAAGCCTCTTTAGCTTGAGACTTGTTTCTTTCGATGATATCCGCGACCACCCACAAGTTAATTAGCCGAGGGACGGGAACCTCATAATCCTGAGGGAAAGCTCCCATGTACAAACAACATGGTTTTGAATACCGAGGTAAGTACTCATAGCTTTGAAATATTACCTCCGAGATTGTAATGTAAGCATCTGTAAACACCGTATTTTGTTTCTTTACCACTGCATTCCAGTAGTCTAGATTCAACTCGGCCCCATAAAGGATTTTGGCAATCTCAAGGATCAAGAGAGGAAGACCTTCACATTGCGCGGCAATCTCCCTTCCGGCCTCTTCCAATTCAGGAGGGCTCGTCTCCACACCGAGCACCTTCTGGCTTAGCAGTTTCCAACTCTCTTCACCGCTCAACAAGCGCATCTCATTAACTATAGCTTTGTTGTGATATCTAGCTACTCCTTCTAGCCTGGTTGTCAGCAAAATCCGACTCCCGATTCCGTAAACTGGAAACAGAAATTTCAAGTCATGCCAAAACTGTCTGCTTCATACATCATCGAATACGATAAAGTACCTTCGACCGACAAGCGTTTGTATATCGACTCTAATCTACTCTCATCTTCTTCTATGGATACTTTTTCAGGCTCATCTTCTATTTGAGCAAGAATATCAAGCAAGGCCTTTTTAATATCATATTTCGGACCTCTTCTGATTAGCGATTGAAAAAGTTGTCTAGCAAGATGAGTCTTACCAGTATCCGCCATTCCAAAGAGCGACTAATATCTGAATCCGGAACTCCCGCGTACAAGATCGTAACTGATCTTATAGCGGAGATTCGATGACCCAACCATGGTAGAGTTTTTTCGGCCGAAAAGGAATTCCGGACAATTGTTTTTTTAGCTCACTGTTATACTTTTCTCTCAATTTCCTCCCTCTCTCCAAAAATGAATCATCTATTTTCCATGCCAACCTGGAAACCTTCTTATTTCCAAATCCTATGCATTAAATCTTTTGAAGGATCTTCTAACAACTCCGGCTCCATTTTGATTTTTGTGGCTTGAGAGAAATAACAGATAACAGCAGCATAAACAACTTTTTGGGTAAAGGCGTAAAGCATTTGTGCTCCGTTTGGTTGGAGTTGAAATGGAATCAAAAGTCAGAAAAGTCGATTGTTGTTGCGCTTTTGGATTTGGTCTACCTTTAATTATGTTTTTAGGGACTTTTACTTTGCGTTAGGGTTTTAGAAATAGTTTCATATATATTGACATCATACGAATTGTAATGGATGGTTTTGATGAATTGAAGAAATTGAGGTTTGATGTCTCTCCCCCAAGTCGTCCCTTAGGCGGATCGATGTTTGAAAACCATTAATCTAGCTATATGTGCGTCGAATTAATGGATTATAGTAGATCGATTTCGTTATTCGTGTGTCGAATCAACGGATCTTAATAGGTTAACTTTTGGTATTCCGAGAAATCAAACAAATTTTGATTCTCTATCCTTTTATCTTAAATATCATTCGAATTTATCTTTATATTTTAATATTTCCACTGCATCAGTTCATCCCTCTCCAAAGTCCACATTTGGTCCTTACAAGTCGGAAGGAGTAAGTAACATTAGGCCTTCCAAACAGCTTAAACAATAAATACTTAAATTGAATATTAAGACCGTGTTTGGAATAGGCAGGTACTTATGTTTAAAGTTGTTAAGTTTATTTTAAGCAACAGTTTGTGTTCGCAATATTAGAAGAAAAGAAAATAACTTAATTTTGGAATAATAGGGTTTTCGCAAAGGATTTTTTTAAGTATTGATGACGACCTGTATTTTTAATTTTTTTAAAAAATATTAATATAGATGATTAACTCAATAACACATATACAATTATGATAAAAATATAGATATTGTTAACAAATTACATAAGGATTCAAGAATAATAAATTAATTATGGCCTTATCAAAACAAATTTCTAAGGTTTAGTCGTCGCAGCATCTGCAATAACCAGGTCCAAACAGATGTGGACAGCAACCAGAGGTGCACACATATTCTGGATTGATTCCAACACCATCTTCATTTTTCTCCTCACCTGAGATAAATAAATAAATAAACAACTCAAGTATTTAGGGCTATGGCGCAAAATTTATAATTTTGGTGATGCAAATCTTCAATTTAAAAAATGAAACATATAATTTCCAATTTTATGGGGGGGCGTATTTGCAAATCAAGAAGGCAAACACAGGAAATTCTCGAGAATGTAAAAAAGAAAATTCAAGAAGGGTATATAATTTAGGGGAGTGAGGCATCGGCTCATATTTACTAAATTAAATTTATTAAAAAAACTACTCGTTCAAAGGTATTTAGTAACGGCAAACTTGGTGGTCAACACTAATGTCACAAACACAAAATTCATAAATTTATATATATATATATATATATATATATATATATGGAATGGATAATGTGAGAACTTGCATTTAACGTGAGAACAATGAACCATGTATAATCATTATATATTTTATGTATGACAAAAACATATAATTTTATTTTTGCATAAAATATAAAGTATAAAATAAAAGTTTTTTTTACATAAAATATATAAGATTTTATGCATAAAACATATAAAATTATCGCATGATTCGCACTTTTTCGTATAAATGCCCTTTATATATATATGCACTCCCACCTACCACCAGGGGCTATATATATACCCTAAAGTAAGGGGATTGAATCCAAATCTGTCACTCATACTAAAAAGATATTATGTCATGATTGGATGCGTATGTGAGTTCTCTAGCAGCTGCAACATGTGATGAAACGGAAAGAAGCAAAATAGCTAAGAATAGACCACTAAATACATTTAATCTTCTCATGTTTTGATTTTTTATGAGGATTTTGATCGACTACTTAAGAGTGCTTATCATACAATTCACATCACAATCTCATTATCTTGTGGTCTAGATTAACTTGTATTTTTTGTGGTGAATGCACCCTTACATGTAAAATCACCTCCAAAGTCGTATTACCCACTTAAATTGAAATGTTATTGAACACACGATATGGAATATGTCATAGGCAGTCAGACACGAGATATTATTGTTCCTATAAATATCACTTTAAATGACTACATTAATTAATAATATAAATACACATATACAAATGATAAAAAATTTAAAAAAAATGAGAGAATCTCATCCCCACAAAAGTGCACAAAGAAGAGTTGTGAATTAAATTTGAGCCAAAAGATCATCTGCAAAATCGGTGGGCCATTGCAGTGGCCCACTAATCGCGCGTGCAGCGTGTATTGGTGGGCCACCTTTTCATAACTCAAATATTTTTTAAATGGTAATATGATCCACCAAGGCACGCGTGGCACTGCGTGATTGGTGGGCCACCAAGTGGTCCTCCGGATTTGGGCCAGAAAATCCGGATTGTAAATTTGACTAATCTAAACCAAAACCAATCACATAAACACAAACAAATCATCCTACACAAATAGCCTTAATGTACCACAAACACAAATTCCCTTGAAACACCAATAAGGCCTCAAAAGTTTGTGGTATGTGGCAACCAAAACTGTTCTAATTAAATCCTTCTTCTTCACTCCTAGAACAACAAATCTGATGTAGAGTTGGAATTCTGTTCTTCCCACAAACACCTGCATTCTGGCAAAGGATTCAAATATATGGATCCCTTTTTTGTAGACTTCTTAACCCTAGGCACAATAATGCTCCTCCTATCACTCTCTGCAAGCATACTCTCCATCTCATCCTTGAAACTATCCCAACTGCATACATACCATCAAATTAATCCCCATTATCATCAAACTTCCAAATTGCGTGAAGGTTTCAAAAACACGGGACCAGATCCCCTGTTCCAATGTTGTCCCACAACTAAAAACGGACGGTTATACTGAATAAGACTATATAACCGTCCGTTTTCATAGACGAATTTGTTGTGGAACAATATTGGGACAGTGTTTTTGAGACACATAATCTAAACCCAACACGGATTACCTTATACTCGTGTTCTGTAACAAGACGACGAGCTTGGTCTTGTCGGGCATGATCGTCTTGGCATGCCCGTTGTACAAGAACCGTCGTTGGCCCATCAGGAACTGAGGGAAGTTGCCTCCTTGTGTGGTGACAAACACTTCACTATACAAGCAGAGCATGTAGTCGAGAGCGGCCAGCCTCGACGAATAGCCCTTGATCGGAGCGAGCTCATCAGGTGTAGCGAGCGACCACTTCGTCTCGAGGAGAGGGAACATCTCCCGGAGAGGCTCCAAGTACCTCTCCTCCTTGTATATGGTCCCCGATGCCAAGTAGATCGGAGTGTTGCTCGAGAATCCCATGCCTCGCAACATCAAACCAACCTATGCTGACAAAGAAACATTTCCCGGAACAGAAGCATTATTTTCAAGTCCAGATTATTGGCTTTTTGCGCTTTGCTCCTTGAACTATGAAAATGTGCAATTTACCCTCTGAACTATCTAATTTATTGCATAAAGATAAAATTTCGATAAAAATTTCCCAGCCATACTTGCAAAACTATAAGCATGAGAAGCAGAATGTGAAGGCAAAACCAACCTCCACTGGTGTCATGGGGCACCTTCCGTTCACGCGATTCAGGCCAGGCTCGATTACCTGATTCTTCACCGTAAACTTCTTCCCCCAACCTTTTCTACGCATTGCATCCATTTCTGATTTCTCCATATCTCTATCGTCGTACACACAGCATGAGAACGCCACCATGTCCTTCGTTCAAACGCCAATGGGTTAAAACCAAGCTTTTGTGTAAGCATGAAATGTAACTCCAAACACGAAAAGAAAACTACCTCTTCGAACCGGAGATGGACCGAAACGTACTTCCCTCCATAACTCGAGCTCTTTTGAGTCATTCGACTGGCGATTACTTTTGCAAGACTTGCAATTGTTGGTGAGAATCTCAGCGCTTTGTAGTTGGCCAGGCATCTCAAGAACTGAATCTGTGGTGGAATGCTCGTCGATAATCTATTTGCGAATGGAGAGATACGTATAACCCTGCTTCAAATAATAGCATGAGGTGAATACAAGTACTACAGAGAATCTTAAGAACAAGTAGGGTTTAAGGTTACGAGTAAGAGAGAAGAGATTCGTTATAAGTACCTGGTTTCTTGCAAGACCGGATAAACCACGTCCATGTAATAATGAGCGGAGGCCCAAGCCGGAACTCTAAAGCTTGGGATGGCGCTGAGGCTATAGTTGTAACTTTCCATCAGTTCATTTGGGAGGTCAGGAACCACCATAATGTAGTCCCTTAGGGAGGATATGAAGTGATCCTCGTCGTATATATCACCAAACGTACTGTCGAGTACCGAAACATATCAAAATTGTATTGTAAGTGAAGTGGTTGTCATGGTACTAAGCAGTATATCAGTTTCATCAGAAGAATGCTTTGCATTTTATCAAGAAAAAAACAGAAGAAAAGAACTAATTTGATTACTCTCTTATTGGATAATACTGCAGAACAAATTGCATCTGATCCAACTCCTCTGTTTTCATGTTCTTATTCAATAGATGAAAAACAAGTAACTATAACGTAGAAAGAAAAACAAGAAGGTTTATACAACATTGCTGTTTTCAGCAACTCATTAGTTGTTCGATTTCGTTTAAAAGGGGAAGAAAAGATTTATGGTGTTTATGAATGTGGGAGTCACCTTGGGTCTTTCCAAACATTATGAACATCGAAACGAGGGATCACGAGAGTAGCATTCAGCAGTCCGGCAACAGCCACCGCGTTGCAAATCTGCAGGTGAAACAATCACACTAAACTAAGGCTCTCTACTAGTAAAAGAATAAGCACATTTAAACCAATTTAGACATAACATTTCTGGTTTGCATACCGATGAGCGTTGCTGGTTTAGGCCACCGTTAGCCTCTATCACCAGATACCGTTGAAGCGCAGGGGAGACTAGTCAGAAACAAGAGAGAAGGAGAGAGCTAAATTACTATTGATTGAACTTTTCCTTTCATCCTATCAATGAGATATGCATACCTGGTTGCTGATAAGCATTAGCTTTGGAGCAAACTCTTTGCTCTTTCAGCTTTCTTCTGTATCTCCATAGATTATCCAACTGCAGCAAGTAAATCGAATGCAAAGCCTAAAAATCCAACCGTTTTGCTTGACTATGAAGCCTCAAATACATGGCTTGAAATTGGGATAACAGAAAGCAACTTAATGAAGTAATCCATTATAGACAGATTGTAATACTTGTGAAGAAAGATTCAACATTCTTTATTCTTCTGACTTTTTCATTATATATATATATATACACTCAAGTTTGATGTGTTCATCAATCCCAACACAAAACTTATACATGCCGCATAAGACTGTTGACATTTCCCAATATGTTTCAAATTCCCAAGAATCTCAATTTTAGAAAACAAATCCTAATTCAAAATTCTCAGCAAGCAAAAGTGAACAGTGGAGTTTTGAGCAATGGCAAAATGAACAGAGGAAAAAATAGAAAAGAAACAAAAAAAATTCAACATGAAATCCGAATCAAATCTTCCAACTGTATTCTACCCAAATAATTTCCCAAGATTCCAAGCCAAGAAATTTCATCAAGACTGAAGATCTTTGAAGAAACCCTCTTTAATTCAAATGTGCATTTATAAAGTGAAAAAGTACTTCTACAGTAAAAGTAATAAAAAAAAGTGCAAAGATGTTCTTCAAAACAGAAGAAATCACACATTTAAATCAATTTTGAGGGCCAATTCAGGCAAGAAAAAACCTCAACAGTGGAAGAATTATCGGACTGAATCTCCGGCCAGAGCTTCAGAAACAGTTCTTGGCTCCGGTACAGTGATCCGGGCGGGGGCGGCGGCGGGGGGTGCAGGATACTCAAGAGGGGCCCCGCGCAGGTGATCAGGCCCATAATGTAGAGAATTGTCAGGAAAAGGAGGTATCTTTCGTGGAATATTCCGGCGTAGAAGGAGCAGACAACGCCGCGTTGGCGGTGCTTGCAGTGGAGGTGGAGCTTCCGCCGACATCTGACGGCGGCGGTGGTGGCGGCGGATTCTGTGGTGTACGTTAACCCCATGCAATGTGGAGTTATGATCCCCCTCTCTCTCTCTCTCTCTCCACTTTCTCTCTCTTCTGAAGATCTTTATTATGCTTTTATTGGAGAAGTGCGGTTTGCTTTTGGGGGAGTGATGGCGTTTTTATTAGCCATATATGGAGTGGAGCGGATAGCAAATCTATACGTTACAAATGATTCATGGGAAACGGTAAGATCAGTCAATTAGTTTTGTTAGTTGCGAATTAGTATTACCACAAATTCTCGTATTTTAATCTCGTATACGATGTCGGATGGACTTTTGTGTTCCGTTATTATATGCCATCTTTATAAATATTTAAACATACAATATCAATTAATTTAATTAAATAATAAAATCAAAATTAATTATAGAATATTATATATAAAAGAGTATAAAAGTGTGACACAAATCGTTAATATTAGCTATGAAATATGCATACTAGATTAACGGCCGAGAAGCAAATATACAACCACTTGTTTTTTTATAAAACAACAAACTTGCACGTCTCTATAGTCTCGAACTAACTAGCAACTATCTTTAATTGGTTCTTAAAATATTATGCAGCATTAATTCAGAAAGCAACCACATGGACCATCCACTACTGACATGGAATTTTCTGTGTTTCTTACTAATAGGGAAATCTTGTACTCCTTCCCTTTGAAAAAACTTTTTTTTTTTTTTGGAACTTCCCATCTAAAATAACGTGTTCCTAAAAAAAATAATTTCTCTTATCTCACTTATTTAATCTATTCTAATTATATTATTCATTTTCTCTCTTATACCTTTATTATCCATTTTCCCATTATCTCACTCATATTCTCTACATTACTTTATCATCGACTCTTCTTTCATACTTTATCATCAATTTTCTTAAATTTTATGTCCATTTAAAACGGATCGTTTCAAACGAGACAAAAAGAGTAATTATTAATGTGTGAATTGACATAGACGAATTTAAAATTAAAGTTTATAAACGATTTATTTATAATTCCAAAGGCAAAATAATATTCCTTCCTTCCCACTCTATTAATCTATTTCCTTTATAATTTAGGATACGATGATCCGTTGGATCCGCCCTTGGTGTTCGGTATATACTTCCTCATGTGTCTATTTTGAAAGAAATATCAAAATGGGAGAATTGCAAAAAAAAACATTCCTATAACTTTATTTGCAAAAATAGGCGCTTAGGTTGTACATTAAATCTATATAAATATTAAACACGATTTATTAAAAAAAAACATACTTGGCCACCACTTTCAATTATCTCCATTGTCGTAATAGAGAGGAAAATGTAAGTGGTTTATATTTTAGAAGTATTGAAACACTTAGGTGGAGGAGGTCTATATATAAAACATGCAGAAAATCTTTGAATAATTTCATCTTTCCGTGAATGCATGACAATATTTGGAAGTATTGGAAAAAAACAAAAAAACATGCAGACCATAAAAAAATATTTTAGCCAATCATCAAAAAGTTAAGAAAAAAAATCACCTTAGCGCTCGTAAAAATGACCTAAGCGCTCGTTTGAAAAATCTAAGCACTATGGAGAAATCGAGCGTTTACGTTGTGTATCGATGACGTAGCACTTATCTTGATGAATACTACAAAAATTATTAATAATATCAATCCTAATTATTTTTTTTATTATTTTTGAAAGATAATAATAAATCATAAATCAAAATTAAAATAATTGATTGTGTAATCAAAATTTAAATAACAATATACGTGGTGTAATCAAAATAATTGTGTAATGAAAATAATTGTGTAATGAAAATTTAAATAACAATATACGTGGTGTATGTATATATATATATGCATTATAAATATACTGTTTCGTGGTGTATGTATATATATACGTGGTGTATGTATATATATATATCCATATATGCATTATAAATTGAAAATTGTGTAATGAAAATTTAAATGATTGTTTAATCAATTTCTCTCAAAATCAAACATTCACTTACTTTATTTTAAAGATGACAGTACGGTTGCAAAGTAGAGGTTAGGCTAGGTTCAATCAAAATTTTAAAATATTAAAAATTAAAATTTTATCTATTTTATAATTTATACACAATTTACCTATTTTTATAAATAAAATTATAGAATGCCTATTTTTACAATTATCCATATCAAAATTGTCTTGTATTTTTATGCAAGCCGGCTCCTTTGAACCCCCCTGCAAAAGGGCTATCTTGTCATTGCTGACTTTGACCATAAATATCTTTCTTAATGAATGTGAAAGTGTGGCGCTATTCATTCTCGTCCTTATAATAATAGTATTTGGAGTGAGATGCATTTCTAACCACATATATTTGTCCAACAAGTAGTAACACTAATTTTATACTGGAAAAGGAAACTGTAAGAAAAAAAAATATGCAGTCGAAAAAACAAAAAAAAATTGGTTTGTGTGAAAAATGAAAAATAATACTCCCTCCGTCTTATGGGAAATTTTCTTATTTTTCTTTTCAAATCGTTTTATAAAAAATACTCCTTCCGTCCCGCTTCATGTGACACACTTCTTTTCAGCACAGGAATTAAGAAGTGGATGATAAAGTATGAGAGAGAAATAGATGATAAAGTAAGAGAGAGAAGATGAACGAGATTGTGAGAGAGTAATTGATAAAATAAGAAAAGAGAAATAATAAAATAAGAGAGATAAGTGAATAAAGTTGGAAAAAAAAATGATAAAGTATGAGAGAGAATTGATAAAGTAGGAGAAAATTTATAATTTTTTTAAAAAAGTTATTTCCATTTTAGAAGTGTGTCACTTGAGACGGGACGCCCGAAATGAAAAGTGTATCACATGGAGCGGAGACGGAGGAAATATTTTATTTCTTAAAAAAATAAATTATATATGAAACAAAATTAACAAACTAAAAAGTCAAATAATATAAATTACACAATCTCAATTTCTTAATCTTTGTGCCACATAAAAAAAGACTTTCATTGAAGGGAGGGAGTAATAATAATAATTATAAAAAGATACAGGTGAATTGTCATTTGTACAACTCTTTATTTATGCTAAGAACAAAAAATTCAACGCATTTAATAACAGCATTTTGAAATTAAGAATCCGTAATAAATTTTATACTTCCTCCGTCCTATTATAAGCGTATTTATTTTTTATTTGGCTTGTCTCATTAGCAGTATCCTATTTTTAAAAAATGCAAGAATATGCGGACATAAATGAATTAGTCAAAAGTCAAATAATATACGTCACAAAACAACATTTTCATGATCTTCATGCCGAAAAGAAAAATGACACTTATAATAAAACAGATAAAGTATTTTATTTTATAGTATAAGATTTTTAAATTAGGTTTAACGGAATTAAGATGATTTTTTTTTTCAGAATCAATCATATTTTTAAAAAGTTGGAATAGCCCGATTATGACACGTAGATAAAACTTTATTTGACAATATTTCTAAGAATTAGGAATTCAACACTTTAGTTAAGAAGTAATGTCCATTTATGTCTGTAAATTAGAAGCATATCGACTAAACTAAAGCAGTGGGGGTATGAAGAATCTTGGTAACCCAAAGTGTCCAAATTTTGTTTTTTTTTATATATATATTTTTATTTACACTATAATACTATTTCATATATTTAGTCTACATTGACAGAATGTGACCAACATCGTATAAACAAAGTGTTGCGACACAAAAAGGGATTTTTCTACGGCGGCTGGGGCCCCAATTTCGCCACCGCACTTTAACTTTCCGCCGGAATCCACGGCGGAGGTATCATTAGTAAGGAGACCACACAACCGCATAATTCAACTTTTCCCATTTAATTTATAGTCATTTCCGTGATACTACATTATACTTTGGCTTTCAAACACGAATTCCATTTTTGTATTACGTATTTCATCAAGTGTAGCATCATCTATCGAGAATAAAATCGTATCAATGTATTTTCCAAAGGGACTTGACTTGGGCGTTATTGTGGTGTTGTACCTTTTGTTGCTGCATTAAAAGTGGAAATAGGGATAATAACAAGTGACAAGCTTTCATTCCTCAAGTGGTACATTTTGGTCTCCTTGAGTAATTTGAATTATTCCTAAAATCATAATAAAACATATATAAATAATAAAAATATTGCACTTAAAAATAAATTTAAGAATAACACCTAGAAGGAAATCTAGAATGGGAGTTCTGATTTAGCCTCTTTTGGTTTCTTACCATCTTAAACTCATCATAACAAAGGTAATTAGCACTTGCTTTAGGACCCCATTGATGGAAGCTTTACACTTTTTGCTTTGACCAAATGGATAACATAATACTTACATAGAAAAGTTGTTTTAAAAGTCTAGCTCGAGAATCGATTTGTTTTTCCGTGATACATCAAAATGTAAGAATCGCTACGGATCAATACGTAAATATTGATGAACCACTAATTAAGAGAAAAGTAATTACCACTTAAAGTTTTACTCACCATACCTTCTAATTTCTTAATTTGATAACACTAAAACTAAAGTTATTAGATTTTTATCCACAAACCATTACTTGTTTTCTTATTCACCGTAGCTCAGTTGCAAAAAAGGTCGCGGCAGGTAAAAATTTCAACTAAATTCATACAAGATATAAAATCTGTAAGAGATATATACGTAAAGCCTATCCCAATCGATAAAGATTGAAAAATTATGTTGATTTTTTTGAAAAAAGAAAAGAAAAAAGATTATTTTCCTAGAACGGGACTCGAATCGCAAGCATATCGGGAATCTTTGACCGATGCCTAAGATCAATTCGCAGTTTTTTATAGGCGTTTTCGAGGAACGAATTAGAAATTAAGAAACGGGAATTGTTTGTAGGAATCAATGGCTTTTTATAACCATTGCATGGAAGATTATATTTCGTCTATAAAATGACATCATCAATATAGACAAACAAGAATATTTTTTTACCAACCAGTGTCATTATTGTTTACTAGATGAGGCCAGGGAGTGATCTGCAATGAAGACAGTCTGCAGATTGAATGTGCATCTTACAGTTGGAACAATTGGTTAAATTCAAATCCAATGAAATGTGAGTGTTGAAACTTTTCTTACCAACCGACAATAATGTAGTAATTGTGGACCTTCACCCAGCTTCAATGGCTTTAAATGGCAATTACTTAAGTCTGGTACAATTCACATGCATGGTGCACCAGCTCACATACCTATTTTATTTTTACGAGAAAAAACCGTAATCGCTACTATGTCAAAGGTTTTCTTGAATATGTCATGATTGTAACTTATGCAGTAGGGATAACAAAATTGACAAAAAGAATTGAGCTGATTGGAATGTAGATAGGAAAAACCAGCTGCAGCTCGAGCTCGAGCTTATATACGAGCGCCAACTCTGTCGCGAGGAATCAACCGCAGCTCTGTGCCGTGTTTGAGAAAGACATTTCCTACGAAACCCGTTCAATAGAGAAGAGTTAGAGGTGCAAAAACGTGCATCCGAATAAGAATACAGACAAGGAGTTGCACGAATAGTCTAACAAACTGTCTTCTTGCAGAAATTTTGGGGTCCAAATTTGTGTGGTTAAGTATGATTGTTTGATGGAATTATATATTCCTCCGTCCCATTTAAGTCGACATGTTTTCCTTTTCGGACATCACATTTGAAATGATCTATTTCCGAAAAAGGAAATAATTTTTCAAAAAAATTACTCCCTTTGTCCCAATATTAATGTCCTCTTTACTTTTTGGATTGTCCCATTATTAATGTCTGCTTATCAAATAAGGAAATAAATGTATGAACCACAATCAATTTAAACAAGTGGACCCTACCACTTTATAACTTTACACCACACTTTATCTTTTTACACCCACTATCTTAATTCACGTGTCCAAAAAGTTAGGGACATTAACATTGTGACGAAGAAATATAAATTCTCTCCTACTTTATAATTTATCTCTCTTACTTTATCATCTACTTCTCTCGATATTTCACTCATCTTCTCTCTCTTACTTATCATCCACTTTCTTAATTTCGCGTCGAAAAGTAAAACACGCCGCTTCAAACGGGACGGAGGGAGTATAAATGTATAATACAATCAGACACTCTCTTTTGTTGAAGTTGGAGATTAGGTGACAAGATTTCAGATTCAAATACTCAGTTGCTTTTGTTCATTCACTCCCACACAAAACAGCTCTTTGCCAAATGAGAGAGAGGGCAAATAAGCATAACGTAGTCGTTATCATGGCCCAAATGAAGCTACAAAAACTTACAGAATCTCTTCTCGGTTTCAAGACAAGGGTGAAAAGAAATAGATGCAAACGTCGAGGAATCACGTAGATGATCCCAAGTAGGAAATCAGAGGCCGATAAACTAAAGCTGGTTGTCATAATCTTAGGAAATAGCAGCATATCATTATGAGCTGATGCAGAATATATTTGAGTAAAGCGTGACAATATTATTTTCTAAGTAGCCATCTAGAACACAAGTCTCAAATCAATCGATTAATGAAAAAACTCGCGCAGAAATATAAATAGAGATGATAAGCAGAAAAAAAGATAAGCAAGTAAAGTGGGATTTTTTAAGTACCTGCACTCTGCTGAGGATTGATTCCCACTCCATCTGCAGAAGACGTGATTTTAGACTTCAACGTCACATGATAGAGAAGTAATAACAAACGAGAGCAAATTCGACTTTTAAATATCGAGTTTTTTTCCTTGAGATTGATAAATCAAACTCAAAGTTAAAGAAAACAACAGCATCAAAAGCATATCCCTGCTGTTACAAGAATTAGTCTAGCTTTGACGATCTTCCAACGTACTCCGGGATAGAAACAGAAGCAGCGTAAAACACAACTGAATTCACAATCATCCAAATGACAAACACCATTAAAAGGATGTGAAGAATCGAAAAGGGTTACTGCCAACATATGCAATTACAGATTGATAAATCAAACTAAAGAATCAAAGATTATCATCATCATCAAAGTATATTCTTGATGATCTTCCAACATGCCATAATCACTTAATCCGAGATGAAAAAAGAATTTATTCTACTATTGCACATAATCTAACACTATATAAAGGATGTAAAGATTCAAAACCCTAATTTGCCCTAGAAAAAGAAAAGGATGAAATTTGAAAAATTAGAAGGAGAAAAAAAATACCGTTGGTGATGATGGCGCTGGTCTGGGGAGGGACTTTGAATTCCTCGGCCGCAAATTTCAGAACGGCGGTAAATGGGGCCGCCTCCGGTACGCTAAATCTTTTGTTTTTCAATTTCAATTGACAAAATAACATCAATATAATTGATCACTACATAATTTACCGAGAATATGCAGAAATCCTTACACTTTGAATGGAAGTTTCGGATCGGAAGTAAGAGTAACTTTGAACGACACCTTTCCGCCGCCGGCGCTACCGCTCGCCATTCCTTTTCCCTATTTAAAATTTATATTTTTTCCTCGTATTCAGAAAATTTAACAGAGCAGATTTTTGCAGATTAAGGGAATTCAACTGCTTATTACATACGCAATCCAACTTTATTTCTTG
This sequence comes from Lavandula angustifolia, assembly GCA_028984105.1. Lineage (NCBI taxonomy): Eukaryota > Viridiplantae > Streptophyta > Magnoliopsida > Lamiales > Lamiaceae > Lavandula > Lavandula angustifolia. The sequence continues at coordinate 72,841 of CM054820.1, read as the reverse complement.
AAATGCAGATTTGGAAATTAAAAAAAATCTCATGATTTTGTATATAGATTCTTGATTTCTCGACTTTCCTTTTCTTCTTTGATTTTATTATTAATTAAAGTTTATTTCCATAAAACAAAATCGAGTGAATCTGGTTTGGTTCCGTACTAATAACCCGGATTCAAAGTCCAGAAGCCGACCCGGATCGCCCGACCAGGCCGAAATTATAAGTCAAAATCCCCTAGTCCCTACGCAAATTGCAAGGCGTCCCATTATAATAGCCTCTCCCTCCCTCTCTAGTCCCTTCCTCTCTCTCCCACACGCCTTGCCCCCAAACCAAACCAACCTCTTGTTAGCTTCAACCTCAAATTCATCACCGGCCACCAGTTTTCCTAAGGTAAGCCGTTATTAGTATCAATTGGCAATTATATATCTTACTCTCATTTTCAAGATTTCATGTAATACTCAATTTCTCACACAGCACGCAAAGAACTAGTGGCACTATTTTATGTTCTTTAATTGGATGAAGAGTTGGAAGAAATGTTCTTATGGGTTTTTGATATATAGTGGGAGCAAACAAGAATTAATTCAAAACTGCCAAAAATTCAGAAGTTCCGTTATTTTACATAGAAAAAGCTGCGTACCCGCCAAAGTTTGAAGCTTTTTCTTCAAGAAGTTTTAAAGAACGGATTATTCGGTTGTTTGAGAGCGTATTTCCTTAATTCTTGATTGCATCTAGTGATATTTTTATAAAGTTTTCAAATTTGGTTTTCTTAATTGTTGGGATGTGCAGGTTAGTGGATGGCAATCATACCTTGTGGAAGTACATGGGCGGCTCGGTGGGGAGTTCAGCCTCATTGCATTCTAAGACACTCTACTTCCAATAAACTATCGGCATCTCCGAGTTGGTAAGCATTTTCTTGACTCCACTTCTAAATTGTTGGTATTAGCTATTTAGCTTGTTTTGGATCATCTAGATCTTTCTTGTAAGTGAATGAATTTTATACTGTATTGAGCATTTTCTATGTTATACTTTGTGAGTGGATATCTTTCTTATTTGGTAATTTTTTGCTATGCAGTTTACATTGTCCATTTTGGTAGTTTTATAGTAAATATTTGTTTGGAAACTTTCGATGCAGGATGACGATAAGTGTATTGCGAAATATTTTTGTGAACAAGTTAGATTTAATCTAGGATGTAGGATCCAAGTTTCGCCCGAACCTCGATATAAACTTCATTAACTATAAGTCTATTACCTCAGAAAAATGTTCTAAATGCTTGTTAATGATTTCTGAAGAAAAAGTATCTAGGTAATTTAATTACAGAAAAGCATTTGAAATGTTTCATCTTTCATTGTTGAAGTAAAGAGTTGGTAGTTATACACCACATAGTCCACATTAGATGAGCTTTACGGAGAATTAGGCTCAGATGAAAAGGACATATTTTTAACTCATTATTTCGGCACGACTTTCCTCTACATCCGAAATCTAAATCATGGCAGCCAGTCAATCACTACCATAGTTACTGCTCTGTCGAAGTGGGCCCTTCGTAACACGTTAGGTTACTTGCAGATTTGCTTGATCGTGATAAATTGCTGATGTCAATAGCGAGTTACGCGCATTATCGAAGCTGCAGTACATGAATTTCAGTTATACTACAACACTTGGACTCTTCTCCGCCGTATAATAACTCGTGACAAATTAGCCATCTTGGTCATTTATGTGGCCAGGCACCTAGAACAGATTCCCGAACTAAGTGGTTTCCATTTAGGACATGAGCGGCGATTTTGTTGGTCTTAGATTTGGTTTCATGTACTATCTACGGAAATTTGGTTAAATGGTTCCTTTTCCCTTTCCTGAAGTCTCGAAACTTATGTTGTTGCTTTTACGTTAGACTAGCTAGTACTTGAAACATTTTGTTTTCGATATTAGTGAGTGCCCATTTGCACGTAAGAACATTTGTTGATAAAACAAATTATAAATTATTTTCTTCTCCGGTGTACGGAAAAAGTTACTACGAATGGCTTCCTCTGTTTTCCCCTCTCTAAATGAATGATTTTTGAAATTGTATTTTATATTTCAGTTCTTCATCCATGGGATTGCTTCTTGTTTTTGCAGTGCATCAACTAGGAATAAGTCACTGGCATCACAAAGTTCAGCCTTTTATTCTCAAGAATCCTTAAACGTACTTTTCAGCTCGTTGTCGTGCAAGAATCCTTGTCGGAGAAGGGGAACTACGCTGATTGTTAGAGCTGAGAGAGTAAGATTATTCGATGCCGTTTCAAATGCTTCCAATAGCTTTAGGGCATAATATTTCTTATACAGGAAAAAATATTAACAGATTTTTCCTCCTTGATTCTGACTTTTCAAATTTTAGAAATAAATATGAACTGCCTTTTATGGACAGGATTACTATTCTGTGCTTGGTGTGTCTAAAAATGCGAGCAAGTCGGATATCAAAAGTGGTTAGTATATTTTTGTTATCGCCTTTCAAGAGCTTATCTCCATTTGCTTCGGATAGTGAAAATATTCATAAAAAATACTTCCTAAACAAGTTTCACATATTCCTCGACGCTAAAGACATTTCCAATGGCTGTTGCATTTCCATGTGGATCGTATGGATGTGATTTCATGAATTTTAATATGATTTCTTTTATTATTCTTTTGTTTTCAGCGTATCGAAAACTGGCCAGGAGCTACCATCCGGATGTGAACAAGTAAGCCATTCCATTAACTGCCTTGTGTTACTAGTCATTCTCTCTTTTCGTGTCGTCGTTCTCTCATTTGTATGTAGTAGCTGGATGTGGTGGTGTCACTAAAGCTTGGATTTTGATTTAATTAGTAGAATAATTGATCAAATATTTGAAATGAAACTGGAATTGGCTTCAATTTTCATTACATACAAACTCGGTTTAATTGCAACTTACAACTTGTGTGATTGAGTAGGCCTAATGATCATTTGTATTTCCTATTAGAAAATTACGGGCAATTCCGCATAATCACCCGTATTACTTTCATGATTATGATAGAAGGAGAATCATTGGGGATGCAATTGATTTAGAAGAATTGAATACATTTTTGTATTGATGAATAACTTCGTTTTAACTTCAGGGAAGCCGGAGCCGAAGATAAATTCAAGGAGATTAGTAATGCTTATGAGGTAGAAATAGAATGATATGGTTGATTACTATCTTCTTGATGTTGTGTTTGCTCATAGAATTTGATTATCAATTGAAGATTTGCTATCACAGGTTTTGTCGGATGACGAAAAACGTTCTATTTACGATAGGTACGGGGAGACCGGGCTTAAAGGCGCCGGCATGGGCACCGGAGTAAGTATTCTTGCCACAATAGGAGCATGAAACTCTTATTAGATGAATAGAGAAGGAAATTCTAACATATCTCTTACCACTATAGGATTTTAGCAACCCGTTCGATCTATTCGAGTCGTTGTTTGAAGGAATGGGCGGGATGGGCGGCATGGGCATGGGCGGAGGCGGAGGGCGCGGCTCCCGCAACCGCGCCACGGAAGGCGAGGACCAGGTTGTAGACCTGGTCCTCAACTTCAAAGAAGCCGTATTCGGCGTCGAGAAGGAGATCGAGATCACCCGCCTCGAGAGCTGCACCACGTGCGAGGGCTCCGGCGCGAAGCCTGGGACAAAGGCTTCGAAGTGCACCACGTGCGGCGGCCAGGGCCAAGTCGTCTCTTCGGCACGAACCCCGCTCGGCGTCTTCCAACAGGTCATGACGTGCTCGGCCTGCGGCGGCTCCGGCGAGATCTCGACCCCGTGCAACACATGCGGCGGAGACGGCCGCGTCCGGAAGTCGAAGCGGATAAGCTTGAAAGTCCCGGCCGGGGTGGATTCCGGGAGCCGGTTACGTGTCCGATCGGAAGGCAACGCCGGACGTAGAGGCGGGCCGCCTGGCGATCTCTTCGTTCTTATCGAAGTTATCGCCGATCCGGTCCTGAGACGGGACGACACGAACATACTATACACGTGCAAGGTGTCGTATATAGACGCAATTTTAGGGACGACGATGAAGGTACCGACAGTGGACGGGATGGTCGATTTGAAGATTCCGGCCGGGACGCAACCGGGTACGACTCTCGTATTAGCGAAGAAGGGCGTGCCCTATTTGAACAAGAGCAATATGAGGGGAGATCAGCTGGTTAAGGTGCAGGTAGAGATTCCGAAACGGCTGAGTGGGGAAGAGAGGAAGCTTATTGAAGAACTGGCTAATTTGAACAAGGCGCAGGCTCCCAATAGCCGGAGATAAGTTGTCGGAATCGGCATCGGAATGTACTTGATTCCGAGTCCTGCTCATCAATTTTGTGTGTTGCTGCTACGTTGATATTATACATGATAGTGAGATGAAGATATAAAGGTTTGTATTGTTTGTGTGAAGGTGGATTATTTATTGTAGCATCATAGGGAAAATAAATTTCGTGCTATGACATTTTACTGATGGGGAGAGTGACAATAATCGTATTATAAAGATTAAAATGAAAATTAATTAATTTCATAATCTTATGAATTAGCATGTACGGTAGTCTGTAATGAGTATTCCATTTATCAAGTTATTATTGTTCTATTTTCTTAATTGGATTGTTATATTATTGCTAACATCTTTCCGAAAATAACAAAAAAATCTCTTTAATAAAAATGAAGTGGGTTCTTCCTACGTATTATTCATCCCCATATTATCATATTTTCTTTCTCCAAAAATTTATTTTTTTATTTTTGTTCCATTGGGAACTCAAAAATTTATGATTTTTAATTTTTTTAAAACTTTAGATTATTTATTAAAATACAATATGCAAATAAAAAGATTTAAAAAAAATTGATTCTCAACTATGTCTTGCAAAAAATTGGATGAATTCTCTTTTTTTCTATCAACTACTCCTCGAAAATTGTGCATATTTCTTAATACTATTAAAACTCATAAAATACACAATTAAACAAAGTTTCTTAATCCTCATGTTGAAACCAAATGGAACAATAATAACGAGACATGGAGAGTATATATTTTGAATAGTAGCTGCAAGTTAAATTCGTAAAAAATGATGTAATTTAGTACTCCCTTCGTCCCGTTTAATGTGATTCACTTTACTAGTTGAGTTAAAAGTGGGTTAGTCTAAATTTAATAAATTTTAATACTCTTTCTCTTATTTTATCATTTACTTTCTCATTATTTCATTCATCTTCTTTATATCCTAATTTGTTATCTACTCTCTCATTATCTCACTTATTTTCTTTCTCCTACTTAATGAACTATTTATTTCTCATACTTTTTTTTATCTACACTCTTAATTATCGTGACAAACAGAAATGAGCCATGAATATGGGAGGGAGCAACTCAGAACAAGGCCTTGGTAAACTTGAAATTCAATTTTGTTGACCAAATCCAGTAGTTAGTAAATTGTTACCGTTTAGGGCTTACAGCCTACTAGCCCTACCTAAACAACACGTTTATTATGGGAGGAGAATGGTAGGTGGGCATTCACCACTTTTATTCTATTTGATTTTGTTTTGTTTTGTTTTTGCACGTCAATAATTCATCATTTTCAATCATTTAACCTGGTGACATTTATTTTTATTTTCTTCAAAATAGTCACGTTTATTTACGTTATCTATGATTTTCTACTAAAAAATGTGACAATTTTAGAAAGAACTGAATTTTAAATTTTACACTTAATTTATTAATTCAATAAACTAATAATCTCATGGTGCACTGAGGAGAAACATCCATGGTCAACCTCGAGTTGCCCTAGCCATAAGCTTTAAAGTGCTAAATAGTGTCATTATAATACTTTCCCGTCCCATTTGAAATACCATTTTTCATTTTAGAAATGTTCCATTTGAAATGGTCTTTTTCCAATAAAGGAAAACATAATCACTACTATCTCTCCTACTTATCATCCAATCTCTCAGTATCTTACTCATCTTCTCTATCTTACTTTATCATTTACTCTATTTTCTTAAATTTTGTGCTGGAATGCAAAATGGTCAATATAAATAGAACGGATGGAGTAGTTCTTAATATAAATATTTGTAACATGAACTATTAATACTTGCATTTGAGGACTTGTTATTGAACATTTTGAATCTTCGATACATCAAAATGTCGGAACGAATGAGAAAAAATGAATTTATGTACAAAATGAAAACTTGGTCATGGAAATAAATAAATTTATTTTGTATCTAAAAAATGAATAAATTCAACGTTGAATCAATCTTTCTTTGCTGATTCAACTTCTTTCACTGCTGTAGATGATTCGACTTCTTTCACTGCTTTAGATGATTTGGCTTCTTTCACTGCAGCTTCAACAATGTCGTCTACGTGATCACCAGCCTCCTGAACCTGCACAATTCATTCAATCATTTTTACAAAAAGTTTTTGCACCAACTCAAAAAATTTAATTTTCATGCAAATTGGAATAATAATAAAAATAATAATAGTAAATAATCATGACAAATATAATACTAAGTATTTAATCACTTAATAATGATATGCAAATATGTTGACCATAAAACAAGGAAAAATTAAAATATATAATCACATTGGCCCAAGCTGTACGTTATGGATTTTATTATTTATGATCGTCATTTCTTGCAGCAGCCATAATCAACTTGACAACTACGGTTGTAATAAAAACTAGAATTAATTACATAACTTGCATAATCGTTAAACTTTCAATTAATCAACGTGAAGAATCAGTCAAATTATTTTTAAAAAGAAAGAAAAAAAAAATCTATGTGCTGTTAATTATTCAATATTTCAGTATGTAATGTATTAATATGAATATTATAATATAAAAAGAATAATTAGGAATTAATTATACCTTATCAATGACATTATCAAGACAATCTGCCGTCTTAGCCGTTTTCTCAGCAATATTCTCAACTAACTCAACAAGATCGCGGAGCTTCCCTTTAGGAAGATCGTCGGCGATGTCCTCCGCCATCTTCTCGACGTTCTCCGCCACCTTCTCCACCGCCTCCACTATGTCTTCCACCGTCTGCACCGCGCCTTCAAGCTTGTCTGCACAAACATTCCATTTTTCATTAGCGTTGACCCAAAAATGATCTAGAAATATAAGAGCATGATTAATTAATTTAATTAAGCTCTTACTCTTAATCACCCATAATGGGCCCCACTTGCTCGAGAAGAACGGTAGAATGAAAGACACCACTATTCCGACAATCCAACGCCTATTAAATTTCATCATGTAATAAAATCTTAATTAATCTCAAATTTATAAAATTAAAAAAAAATTTAAAAAAATCTTGAAATGAGATGAAATTATACTTACATGGAGGAAGATGGTGGGCCGGAAGGCGGTGGGACCCCCGGTGCGGTGTTAGCATAGACAACAAAAGACTTCCTAAGATTGGGTATAAAATCGAGTTAAAATTATATACACGTGATACGTATTGACGGGTTCGTGTAAAGATTTCACGAACCTTTGATCTTTGTTAACGTATTGGAGTCTTGTTTTGGAGGTGAATCCATTGTTCTTGCTCTTTGAGAGAGAGAATCTTGAAATTGGATTCCATGCTAAAGCTTGAAACCTCGTACACGCCTTCGAGTGGAGACAAGAAGAGTATTTTTGAGCGATGATGATGGAAGAGGAAGCCGCCATGGATAGAGCTTCGATCTTGAGCAGAATAGTTTTTTTAAAGATTGTTGAAGATGATGTTTTGTTTGGGATTTGTGATTAGGGTTTTGTCTTAATTTATAGGGAATAATTAAGAAATGGATTGGGAAAAAAAATGTGTATGGTGGGGTAGTTAAGACTTAATTAAGAGCAGACGCGCTGGAAAAAAATATATATAATAATTGGGTTTTACGTAAAATGTAATGATTAAATAATTTAAGAAATTAAACACATGATGTTTTAAGAAGTCAAATGTGACAACCTGGTCCACATATGTTTAAGTAAATTATAAATTCGGAAGCGTGGATCAGGTTTCGTGGATATGCCCATGAAATTATAAACATAATCTTGACATAAAAGATACGGGAGTTATTAATTACTATTATTAATATTTTTTAAGAATAATGGGAGTGTAGAAATCTTGTTTAAATAATTAAAAGAAATCTTGTCTATGGAGAGTACTGGCGATCACAACGGTAAGTTTCAGATTGAGGTGTGTGATGAGTAACTCGAATCGAACTAACTTAAAAATACCATCAAAAGTATTCCCTCCGTCCCATTTATATTGGTTCCTTGTCTTTCCTGTACGGGAATTAAGAAAGTAGAGTAGGTGATAAAGTAAGAGAGAGAAGATGAGTGAGATGGTAAGAAAGTGGATGATAAAATAGGTGAGAGAAATAATAAAATATGTAAGAATATAGTATTTTATTTTTCTTTTTTGGAAATGGGCTAATATAAATGGGACGAACCGAAATAGAAAATGGGTCAATATAAATGGACGAAGGGAGTAACATATTAGTACTTCATCTATATCAATAAACATGACTTATTTGTTTTGAGTACGGAGATTTAAAAAATGGATAGAGATGTGTTAAAGTGGTAGGCCCACTTAATTAAGTGATTGTTGTCCGCAAATTCTTTCCTTCTTTAAAAAACAAAATAATAATTATGGGACAACCCGAAAATAAATACAAACTATGTTTATTGAGACTGAGAGAGTAGAAAGGAAAGTTGGATCTCTATTAATATTTCTCTTACTAAAAGAATATGAAGGAATACTAGTTAGGCATATTTTACTCCTCTTTTTTAACCAAATGGACCATAAATAATATGATTCTTGTATTAATTATGAAAGCCCCAAAATTAAAATATGGGCAATTCGAACACCCCTACTACGCTCATCATTCTTTGGCGCTCTCTCTCTCTCTCTCTACAATAATTTAAGAGAGAAGGTCAATACGTACCACTTGCTAGCTGTGTCACCCACACATGATGATGAGTGGGAAAAAACAATGTATTTCTAGACAATTATATATGAGCGGTTTCTTTTAAAATGCACCCTAGTTTGAGTTATGTTGATCGTTAGAAGCTTTTATTCCGATTTAATTTGTTTCTAATTGGGGGAAATTCATAAACATAGTTTGATTTAATTTGTTTGTAATTGGGGGGAATTCATAAATATATAGTTTACTTTTATAGTGATAGATTCCGAATTCAATTTATCTGCATCCATAATTAAGATTAAATTTTCGACGAGCTAAGAATAGGGACGCCCGCCGGAAGGGATCGATTGTGCTTGCTAGTATCTTTAAAATTCGTATATTTGTTGGAAACTTGGAATAAAGAAATTGATATTTCTCATTCATACCAGAGTGATAGATATGAGGTACAATTCACCCCATCCCCATGCAGCTTAATGCATACAGTTAAACATCGACAAAGTAATAACCTTGCTTAGATAAGAATGTCTTCCAATCCCGATATGAGTTAATAGACTAAAATAATGTTCGATAAAGTAATAACTTTATTAAACGAATATTTTTCTCGATCCTAATATTATTACTTTAAAGAGGTTTAATTGTATTAAAGTAAAACTAGCTTAAAAATACAATGACCTAGCTAGCTAAATAAATATATACATTATTCCAAGTGAATATTTACAAGGCACTACTTTTAAAAAAAAAAAGATAAGAATATTCATATCGATAATCTTTTACTATATTTTGTTGGTCTAAATAGCTAGTAGACCAATTCATGGTACAAATGTAAAGTGGTAATAATGTTACAAGAATGAATCTAATCTATTAGATTCACTGAGGAAGCTTGTTGAGCTTGCAATAAGCATAATCACTAAACTTCTTGGTCTTATATTTGGGCTGATTTTCTTCATTAACAAGTTTGGGATGAGGCCCAATTTCAATATCCGGTGGTGGCTCCATGAAAACCGGCCAAGACATTCTAGTCTTGTCCTTGGTTACCACTGATCTGTGAAGCACTGCTTTATATTGCCCATTGCTCAATACCTATCAACAATTAAAAAAAAATTAATAAAACAATTATTTCATGTGTGAAGAAGAATCTTTATTTGCACTAGACTTAGACTAGAGGCATGTGAGGTCTCTTTCACTCAAATAGGTGGAGTTTGGTGTATTTCCCTATTGGTCCAGGTCATTTCGGGGCAAGCGGATCATTTATGATGAAGAGGATGAGCTTCAAGAGAATGGTTCGGAGTACTTGCAGAGTGGAACAATGCAGTACCAGACACGAGATGAGCTTGTTTGTGTGAGATCGTTTTACGGATCATGACAGTTTTTGGCAAGACTCTCTTAATTTGGATCTTTTAGTGGTGGAATATGTGATTTCATGACAAAAAAAATCATGGTGACTGACGTGGAATATGCATTCAAATAAAGGATGGTCGCTGTCAGAAATCAAAACAAGTGTAACTTTTGAAGTCTAATTATAGAATTGTTATTATAAACAATCATAGGTCCATTCGGCAGTTTCATTATTTTGAATTTTGATTCCTTTTTAAACTAAATAGGGTTTGTTCTTGATCTTTAATTCGCCTTATACAGATTGTATTTTGAAGCCACTTTTGAATTCTTGATATATAATAAGAAACTTATCATATTTCTCTTTTTGGGATCAAGAACGGAAATAAGGGGCGTGGGTGCTCCACCCAAACAAATCATGTCGAAACCTCTATTTCAAAGTGTAATCTTTTTAATAAATCTTTTTCCCCCTCCCCTTCAAATTCTACGTTCCCGCCCTCCTCTCCCGTAATCCTAAATCCACCCCTGATCGTGATGGTATTTAGTCTAATATATGTATATTGGGTTGCATCACTATGTTTTCATTTAATTTAAAGTTAGATTATTAAAAAATAAAAATAAAATAAAAATAAAAGGCTAAGAAGGTACCTCAATTTGGTCACCAATGTGGATGATCAAGGCATTAGGAATATAATCAACGTTGTACCAAAGTTCACCTCGGCAGACTTGGAGGCCGGTGACTTGATTGGGTACGAGGATAGTTAAGGCGGAGAGATCGGTGTGGGCCGGCACGCCCAGAACCAGATCCGGCTGCGGGCACGGCGGGTAGTAGTTGATCTTCAAGTTGTAGACCAGCTCCTCCCCTCCCACCGCCGTCTTCATCTCCTCCGCCTCCAGCCCCAGCCCCAGCGACAGGCACTTCAACATCTTATCCGTCACTTCGTGCAGTTGCTTTCCGTACGCTTCTGTCACTTCCCTAAATCCCATTTTGTCGGAATGATTAATACGGGGAAAAATACGTTAAACTATCATATGTTTCATTTATTACATGAAATAGCTCGTGTTCTTGAATAAAATTACACCAAAATGTTTGTTGGTGCTTCTAATTAACCGTGTATCAAATTCACTCTCTCCTATGAAAACTAAGCAAGGTTTTATTTATTTTTATATAAAATATCTAAAATATTCTTAGGGGATGATACATGTATTGACCTTTACACTTGGGCAAGGGCAAATCTAAATTTGATTTGATTATATTTTAGGTTGGGCTACATATTATTTTGATATACAGACATAATAAAATATATATTTCGCTCCAAACTATACACTTAACCCATTTTTCTTGAATTTGAAAAATCGGCCTACGTCTCTTGTAATAGTGAATCCGTCCCTAATAAATTTTAATCTCATACACGGTTAAGAAAGATGGCAAAAACAAAATCACCTGTAGTCCGGCGGATTCTTGGGCCAGAAGCGATAATCAATGGCAGAAGGCGGCCAAACCTTGTTGAACAAATGATCAACCCACCCGTTCCTCATCCTACTCCCATAGCCATCAATATTCTTGCTCTCCGGATCCTTGGCGTAGCTCATCTTCTCCTCGTCGGAGAGCTCGAAGAACTGCCGCCCCACCCGCTGCAGATTCTCGATCGCCTCGTTCGGAATGCCGTGGTTCACGATCTGGAAGAGGCCCCAGTTGGTGCTGGCCTCGTGCACCGCCTTCACCACGCCGTCCAGGTCGGCGGCGCCGAAGTCCACCACCGGGACCTCCGGCGCCTCCCCTTGGAAGGTGGTGAACCGGGGCTGCTCGTTCTCCGGCCGGATGAACTGCGGCGGGACTTCTTGATCGGCTTCGCCCATTTTGGTTGGGTTTGTTTGTTAATTAGTTTGTGATGATCGTGTGGAGTTTTTATATTGGTGTTTGAGTGTTGAGGGGAATCTTGGGGATAACGGAAATAACTGATTTCTGGATTTGTGGAATGTGGATCACATGTTGGTTGTGGAATTGGTGGAAGAAATTGGATTAAATATTTTTGTTTTGATGGTTAATAATTAATACTCCCTTCCTCCCAAATATATATGTCAATTTTCCTTTTTCGTCTGTTCCAAATTTATATGTTTATTAACATTTTTTTATTTATAATTATAATTTTCACTTACTTTAATACGTCTAATTAATGTGATAATATATAACAAGATTTATTTATCCAACTTTTCCAATAACAAATATAATTATGTCTTCAACTTTTTAGTAATTTACTCATATTCAAATACCAACATTTGTGTAACTTTCATATCATTAAATATTTTCTTAATATGTGTGTAAAAATAAATAGGCATATATATTCGGGACGGAGGAAGTAAATAATATGGTTTACAATCTACAATCTAGAGGTGGTGAGTATTAATTTCTTTATTCAATTATTATGGAGGGAATTTTATAATTTTTAATTTTTGGGTTACATAATCTCGAGGGTTAAAATAGTAAATTTATATTACTAGAAGTTATACGTATGGGAATTGGGCAGGTGCTTTAGGGGGTGTTTGGGATAACGGTTCGCTTGGTTCGATTTTTTAACTTATTTGTAAGAAACCGAACCAAATACATAGAAACGGTTCGGTTTGATTCGGTTCGATGTGTTTTGTAAATATCGAAACCGAACCGATACCGCTTTTATAAATGGTTTGTTCGATATTTCATCGGTTCATTTATTTTTTATTTTTATAATTATTTTTTAATTAATAAATTATGAATAATAGTTTATAAGATTTTTCATTCTTGATTTTAATTAGATAAGTTGTTAATTATTCTTCCTTTGTATAATTAGAATTGATTTTAACTTAAATTTTTTATTTAAATCAACAATATTCTATATAAGTGAAAGATAAATCTTAAATTTCATTTATGTAAAAAATCTAGAATATTGTTTAATAAGTTCGAAATAAATACCATTTTCAAATTTTATAACGATATCGACCTTATTAAGTTCCTTCAAATATTAATTTCCGAACTTTCAAACCTCGTGCAAACCGAACCGAACCACATTTTTCAATTTGATTCGGTTCGGTTTGATCGATTTCGCGTTTCGGAACGTAACCACTTACACCCCTAGTGCTTTAGCATTCCCTAGACACAACTTAGCTATGCACTTACGTGTGGTGGTTCATACGTGTACTTCATGTATCCGTCTGTAACAATAAGAATTCTTCAACAAACTTAAATTTCAACAAAATAGATTCAAGAATATAAATTACACATTAACGAAATTTATTCAATCTATGATTAAAAAAAATATTTTATCATGGATCTTCTTCATGTGGAGCAAATCTTACTATTAGAGACGTGATTTATACCTAAACTTATCCTCATCTTTAACCAATAATAAATAATAATAATAATAATAATAATAATAATAATAATTTGGCGGCACTTGTTTGCTATGAAAACAATCTAGATACAATCTCTAGTTGCGACGTGTGGAGTAAGTAACTACTTGTCTTAATGCGCGTAATAAATGAAGGGGATGGACTAGTGTGACATACAATTGCCCAATTTTGACCTATGTTTGGCACGTTGATCCGCTTTCGACTAATGTGTTGACCTGTTTTTTTTTGTATTTTTATTTTTTTTTTTGTTTGTCTTTTTTTCGTCTTTTTTTCATTTTTTTTTTTTTTTTTTTTTTTGTTTTTTTTGTTTTTTTCGCCTTTTTCGCTTTTTCTTTTTGTCTTTTTTCATTTTTTCGCCTTTTTGTCTTTTTCGTTTTTTCCGTCTTTTTCGCCTTTTTCATTTTTTTTCGCCTTTTTCGTCTTTTTTCGTTTTTTTTTTTTTTTGATTTTTTTCGTCTTTTCGGAAATACAAAGAATGACACGACACTTTATTTCATTTCTTCGTTTTGAAATACAAAAAATATTTTTCGTTTTTTTCCCCTTTATTATAAGGACGAGAGTGTCACTCTTTGTATACAAAAGTGTCGTTTGTTCTAAACAATGACATTTTTGCTCGTTTGTTCTAAACAATGACACTTTCATTCGGGGCAATTGACACTTTTGTTTATTACGATTGACACTTTGGATAACATTTCTGGTTATTAAACTTCATATTGATTAGTAGATGAAAGTGACACGTTCCTTAATTATGAGTGCCAATTTACTTCAGTGTGATTGACACTTTAAGATAAATGACACTTTCGTTCGTTGTAATTGACACTTTTTTCATAAACAATTGACATTTTTTTTTGAAACAAATTGCATTTTTTTTTAAAAATAATTGATATTCAATAAATGATATAAATGACACTTTATTCAAATACAAATGACACTTTTGTTTGTTACGATTGATACTTTGGATAAGTAACAAATGACACATTTATTCATTACAAATGACATGTCTTCCTTATCAAAAAAATTGGAAAAAAATAAAAAAAACTATTTGTTACGATTGACACTTTTGTTTGTTACGATTGACACTTTCGTATGCAAAGAGTGACACGTCTGTCCTTAAAATAAAGGGAAAAAAATGATAAAAAAAATGATAAAAATTTTGTTTGTTGCGATTGATACTTTTGTTTGTTACGATTGACACTTTCGTATGCAAAGAGTGACACATCCGTCCTTAAAATAAAGGGCAAAAAACGTTAAAAAAAATTAATTTTTTTTTTAAAATAATGATGTCATGCTGACGTCAGCGGGTCAAACACGGGTCAAAGCGGGTCAAAATTGGGTAATTGAATCATGTTGCATGTGCAACATGATGCACACAAGTTTTTGGCATAAATGAAATAGTACTCCCTCCGTCCCAAATATATATGTCTATTTTCTTTTTTTCTATGTCCCAAATTTATATGCATATTAACAATTTTTATGGCTAACTAAATCTTTCACTAAATTTAATACGTCTAATTAATGTGATAATATAGAAAAAAAACTACTTTATCCAATTTTTCTAATAACAAATACAATTATACCATTAACTTTTTAGTAATTTACTTTTTAATTTACTCATATTCCAATACCAACATTTATCTAACTTCATATCATTAAATATTTTCTTAATGTGTGAAAAAATAATTAGGCATATATATTCTGGACGGAGGGAGTAGTAAAATAAATTGTAGTTGTATGAAGAAATCATTAAGTAGTCCGTTTTTTTAATAAGAAGTTAATTACATAAATAGTAGTAATTACATGTATAGATATTCGGTCAAATTAATTTGAGAAGCTCATTAACTACATGTATTAGCAGGTACATAGATCATAAAAGGCAATTAGTAATTACAGCTATATATCATGATTAATGACTATTTATTCTTTTTTCCAGCACTAATTGCCTTATTGGGCTACGTAAGTTATTTAATTTCATATCTTGCTTCCTACTTATTATCTTCTACTTCCTACATTAACGTTAACTACCACATTTTGTCATACAATTAAATTCATTCCCAAAAATGGATTTACTACTTTATTTCAAGAAATGCATTAATTCCATCATGTATAAAAACCCATCATCCCAAATCGTTTTCTTCACTTCAAATGCACAACTTGTAACATCAAATAAATATACATCTAGTGAGAGAAAATGAAGGTGACAAGAGGAGCTGCAACCCTTCTCCTCTCTCTCCTCGTGAGCAGCACCTTCATCATGGATATAGCAACGGCGGACGAAGCCGGAGCTCCGACGACTCTGTCGCCATTCTGCGAGGCTAAGTGCAGTGGCCGGTGCTCGGCGGCCGGACGGAAAAGGCTATGCTTGGAGTATTGCGGCATATGTTGTAGCAAGTGTAATTGTGTGCCATCCTGGACTGTAGGGAATAGGGATGAATGCCCTTGTTATAGAGACATGAAAAACTCCAAGGGCAAACCTAAATGCCCTTGATTATATCAAATACATCAATATAGTACTATCAAAATTAAATGGTTCAAAGGTTGTAATTGTTCATAATTAAATGGCATTTCTTTTGACGAACTATAGAAAACCGAGAGTTATAGACAGTGGTGCAGTCAGACTTCTGAACTGATACACTTGTTGTAAATTAACCGTGCTCAACTAAGTTAGTGTCTTTGGCCCCTCAAAATGTGACGAATGGATTCTTGAAACCTAAGTTGTTTAATTTCTTCTCATAATTTAACATCCAAATTTGTGGACCAAAAAATGACAACCTAAATACAATATGAAAAATACAAGGATTGGGCCGGAAATGGGCCTATTCAAGCAGCCACTCGAACAGGCCCTAAACACTCTGGGCCCTTGGCCCGCTTTTTTTAAGTCAACCCAATACCCAAATAAAAATAAATAAGTGGCAACAAATAAATTCACTTGATTTTGAATTAAGTTTGATCCAGAAATTCTACCCTAGGCTCGGTCTTTTTTTACAAACTCAACTCATCCTTTTTTTTTAAAGCAAGAATTAATAGAATCTGAGAAAATGAGTTTCATGAAATCAAGTCTACAACTTAAGCTTAGGAAGTTGACGACGAGCCAAAATAGCAATCGTTTAATAAAATCGCTCAATTTTGACTAAATTAGTGAAATTTACATGAATTCAATTGATTACGAAAATCATTGCTAATTTGGCAACATTTATAAATACTAGTTATGATAACAAATTTTAGGCAAAGATTTTGATTTTTCTAATTTTAATATTAGGGTTTAAATGTTTAATCTCTTATATGCTAATTGGTTCATTCCTTGAAGCAGCAACCATAATCAGAACTTAAAAACTCAAAAGCAAGTGATAAACTATAGCCTTGATCGTGTCTTAACTACTTCCTGCCATTAATAATATTTAATGATCAAATAAGTCCGTTTAATAAAACACAGCCAGCAAGAGCGCCATCTGTCGTTTGCTAAACTTAATTTCCCAATAATTCTATAAATAATAGTATGCTTCTACTTTTGTGAACAGTCCCAAACATCGTGCCTTATCACACGACATGATATATTCACACATGTCACTGTTATGGTACTATGGTTAACTTTTTTTTTCCCCGAAAAAAAAAAAAAAAACTCGCAATCGCTAAATTATCGAAAAATATGTGACCCTTTCATTAGTGTATAGTTGCGATACATCATTAATTATGTGCTTGATATTTAATTTTTTGAACAATTACAATATTGTTTGTATTATGGAAAACAATATCCTTCCACCTCCCCAAGGGGAATGTTCGAAGAATATTATGGTATACGACTATATTTAATTTAGTGGGTTGACATTATTTTTCGACAAGGAAATTAAACTAATTCGGTTGTCTATAATCTCGTAATTAAGAAATGGTAAGAGTGACAATGACAATAGGAGAACCTTTTTGGAATTGCGTCATCACTAAATTATATTTTAAATAAATATCAGCTGACGCAAATCATACAAAAGCCTGCATTATTTTTGTGCAAGTTCCCTCTTATTAAAATTTTAAAGAGGACAAATATTTTATTTTTAAGTGGATCTTAACTTTCTCAAGTATATTAAAATCGCCTTTGACTAAAATTATTAACTTAAATTAATCAAATAATAACATAATTTCAACCAAAAAAAAATGGAAATTATATCAACTTGTTAGGGTTTTACGTTGCAGAAAATAATAATCTCACAGTCGTTTAATTTCAGACAACCCTAATTGGTGAGTCTCTGCCCACGGACGTGCAAGATGATTGCTTCATTCTCAGAAGACACGCCGGCCGTTCGATTTGTTTATTGTGTTGCTTCAACGGTTTTGACGGCGCCTCTTCCTACCTCACATTTTACCTTGCCCTTAATTAGTTTAAATAAATATGAATTACTCCCTCCATTCCACATAAATAGTCTTGCTTTTTTTTTAGTCGTTTGATAGAATATATCATATTTCTAAAAAACCAAAAAATGTATAGATCATAATTAACAAATCAAAAGTTCAAATAATATACATTACAGAATATAAGTTTCTTAATTTTTATGCCCCATAAAAAGAGACACTTTCTATGAGACCGAATAAAATAGAATACAGAGAATTAAACGACAAACAATTAATTTCGTGGTGTTGCAGGCGGTCACTTGTAATTGGTGATGATTTTGAACTTTTAGACATTTGACTTGTAATTTCCACTCTCTCATGTCACTATGATGTGAAGTGCAATTTTGTACTATATAATTTGATTAATAATCATAGTTAATAAATACTCTAATTTGTGTTTATAGTTATCTAGAACTAGAATAATAGAACCATAGTAATACAAGTATAGTCGTTCTAATAAAAATACTCACTATATATAGTCATGTTTGAATGAACTCACTGAGTTTACATTTAAAAGTATTGAAAAGTAATCTAAATTTATTTCAGATTGTTTAAGGGAAGTTTGACAAAATACCAATTTGATAATGTAAAACCCAAATACACTAAAAACCTTATGTTTAACTACATTGCTTACCCAATATATCATAAATATTACTACTACTTACTTTCTCCATAAACTATATAAAAAAAAGAAACAAAATAGTGTGCTCATTAATTGGCAAGTGATTGGACACTTTAATTTGAATTTTAAAAAAATAAGATTAA
Source organism: Lavandula angustifolia (assembly GCA_028984105.1). Taxonomy (NCBI): domain Eukaryota; kingdom Viridiplantae; phylum Streptophyta; class Magnoliopsida; order Lamiales; family Lamiaceae; genus Lavandula; species Lavandula angustifolia. Next base: position 54,119 of record CM054820.1, on the reverse strand, counting down.
GAAATATTGTACCAACTGATTGGCACATGATCGGCTCACTTTGATGGACAAACCACATTTTTAATGTGCCAACCATTGACACACTTTCCTCCTTACAGTTTTCATTGCAATACTTTCGAATTTGAGGGTAGATTGTCGATAGTTTTTAAAAATTTTAGTATTTTTTTTTTTTTTTATAGTGGATATGAGTAGAAGTGTGTAACAGCACATTATTTAATACTTTGGTCGTGACTTTGCTATGATTGTAATTTTATGACATGTGATCGAGACTTCTGACATATTGGACTAATAGCTATTTTTAGGGCAGACAAAAAATCATAAAAAAGGTGGAAAAAGCAATTTCAATCTTTTAAAGTAGATATAATTATGAAAGTTAGTATTTTTTGTAGGGAACTTATGATTACTAATTCCAATCATAACAATAATACTAGTAAGAGATTAAATTAAATTAAATTAACTAGGAGGAAATTAAATTAACTTAATTAGGGGAACTTATGATTTACTAGTTCCAATCTTTTTTTGTAGCTATTGAGGTTTTTTTTCTCGTAAAAAGAGATTATAAATTTTTACCATCATTTTTGCTAGTAGGAGATTAAATTAACTTAACTAGTTGAATTTAAATATGGAAAAATGATGGTGTAAAGTAGATAAAAACAAAATTTAATCATCGAATGAGACAATAGGACCACCTTTATGATGACAACACATTTGACTGGTCTTGAAAAACAAAATGCATATCAAATCGACCAACTTGTAAACCATCCAATAACATTTTAGTGTTCCACAATATATAATTATCCCAATCACATTTCCCCCCCAATTAAACTATTAATCATCTGTTACAACCATTTCTAATTTTTTCTTCAATTTTTTCATTGGTTTCCCAAAGTAATGGTTTCAAAATTGGGGCCCTAGATGTGATCCCATGCTATTTTCAAATTAAAATTGGGATAAATTTGTATGTATCAATCAATGGCCTGTATTTGACTTCATATATGCCAAGGCATCCCTTTTGAAATGAAGAAATATTGCCAAGTGTTGGTCCCGAGACGAAAATCAGTGTAAGAGGGGGTGAATACACCTGAGCTCGTTTCTTTTTTTCAGTGAAGGTCACTCAAGTTTCGATGTTTAAGCAAAACCGATGAACAGTCCGCCAAGTAAGCCTTCGATCACGGGTCAAAGCGAATACTGAGCTCTTCTACCGACCGATGTCAAGATACGAAACTCCGAAGACGAAAGTTTAGTGCGGATAAGTTGTTAGGCCCGGAGTCGCTCTCTTTTGAAAACGCGTTTTTGCAAGTTAAAACTTTTAGCCGTGCAACTTTATAAAATACGTTTTATGCAAACTTATGATTTTCAAGTCGGTTGAATGCAATGCAATAAAACAAGAAATGAACACAAGCGATTTAACGTGGTTCGGATACGCAAGATCCTACGTCCACGGTCCCGAACAAGGCAAAGAGAACTTGTTGATTATTCGAGCAAGCCTCAAGCAGGATATCGTGACCTGGACGCTTCCCTCTAAGTTATAAGTCCTTAGCGACTTTACAATCCAAACCTAAGTTTAGAAGGGAGGGAATATTCTCCAACCGAGAAGGAGTTCTTACAACAAGAACAATTCACTAAATGTGAACTCCTTCGATCTAAGCTATGAAACTAGCAATGAGCTTAGTCTAGAGAAGATAGGGATCAAAGTGCTCTTGAGAGATGAACTACAAGAAGTGTTCTATGAAAACTAGTTCGTCTCTCGGATAAGCTTGAAGGTTCTAGAGCGTTGTGAGTTTGAATGATTTCCCTTGATTTCGCGTATATTCCTCTTGTCGAAATCTTCAAATCCTTCTCTATTTATAGTTGTGAGTTGGACATATGTCCGTTGAGACGACGATGCCACGTGTCACAAGCGTCCAAAGAAAACGGCCACTATTAACTTTGTTGCAAAGCGGCGTTAATGGTTCATGAGAGCAACTTTATCGTGTAGAGTAGGTAAGCGTTGTCGGCTTCTCATTAGTCGAGGTTTGTAGTTGGTGAGTGTCGAGTTGACCGTTCAAACTACCTCGTATGTCTTTCGCCGAACATTTGAAAGGACTTTTAAGTGCTTGGTCGTTTATCGGATACAGTACTTGAAAGTCTCGTCTTTTGCGAGTCATTCGACCGATAAAGTGAGCTTCGATAGTCGGTTGGTCGATCGCGAAGGTATACGCTTGACCGGTTCTTCTACCGATGACCATCGCCTTGTAGAGAATGCTTTCGAGGTCCGGGCCACCGATGCGGGATCTTCAACCGAGTTTGATATCACCGCCGACGAAGAGTGCAAGCGATTACACCGATGACGTGGGTTCGAAAAGTATCTTCAGCAGAAGATCGTTAAAACTACCCCCAGACTTAGACAAAAATAATAAGCATTACATCAAGTCAACCTATACATCGCCTAATCCTATCGACACGCTAATCTACCGATATCAGCTCTGTTTTGGGATCTTCAATTCCATAGTACTATATGATTTCCCCCAATTTCTTTTAACCCTAAAACATGATATCAATCACGACTCATATCCAACAATTTCCCTAATTGATGATGCCAAAACCTCTATACTCTAATATCTATCAAGGATACCGTCCTACCGACAACATTTCCCCTTTAAACTTCGAGGAAAAAACCGATAATCATAAACGAATCAGCAGTGAGAGCATGGCAAGATCGGAGAAACCGATGTGAGTGTGTGTCGATCACTTAGTGATCAGTTGTGTAAACACAAAGACAAAGGCCGAGAGACAATGAGTAATTGTCTACAAGCGAGGAACCGATATATATATTAAGAATTACAGAGTTCCTATGCTATTACAAAAGATGAGGAGAAAAAAAATCACTCGCTGCCGCTTCTTGAACTCTGCGTTTTCTTCTTGAAGTTAGTGGATTTTTCCTCAAGAGGATCCGAGTAATAGTATTTATACACTCTAGCTCGAATCTCCCGGATCTCCAAGTTATCATCCGGCCTTTTCGGGAGCACCTCGATCGTAGGCGGCTTCCTCCACTTCTCTTTCTATGTCCTTAGTGCTCAGCATCCATTAGAAGTCTCGGCGGTGGAATACGTCGAAAGTCGGGACGGAAGGTTACATTCTGGATTCCATGACTTGTTCACCGTTCACGAATTCAACATTAAATCTCGTAATCAACTCCTCAAAGAGCCGATCGCTAGGGCACAATGGGTAAATGCGCCATACGTAGTAGCCTTTGATAAAAGTTTCTTTCAATCTCTCCCAATGTTCATTCATATCACCCGCACCCACTTATCCACATGCCGAATCGGTTGTTGCTTGATGCTGGGGGCCCTCGATGAACTTAGATCCTCTCGGATCCGCTTCTTGATCGGGTCGTCGGTTTATCGATAGGCTTTTCATTCTTGCCGTCGCCCATCCTTTTTTCTCACGTGAGAGCGGCCGTCTAGTGTCTCCTCGTTCGAGACTCGCTCCTTGCACCTGTCGCCTCCCGTGTCGTTTGATCTTCGCTATCCGCTCGTGTAAGAGTAGATATGGGAATACTCGAGCAAGTAGCTTTGATTTCATCTAAGAGCCTTAGCAAATTCTTCTTGGGCTTTCTTCTTTTGCTTCTTCGATCGTATTAATGACCTTTCTCTTTCCTTTGCCCTCGACGCCTTGCCCTTAGGCTTTTTCGCTGTTACCGCTCCCTAGCCGACGCTCCCGGTCCATTGTCTTGCGACTCTTGGGCTATTCCGAGGTCGAATGCCTCTTGCTCCGCTTTTGATTTAAACTTCTTGATCGGGGAGGAAGGAGTAGTGGATTCAAGAGAGATTTCCCTTCCCGACCCTCGCGGGCAACTGTTGAGACTCTTTTCTTCACCGGCTCTTCAAGGAATTGAGCGATTTCGTCTATGTGCACATGAAGAGGAGATGGGGGTGGCTTGTAGTGGGAAATCAAGGAGAAGGACCTCAGGATGTACCTTTCGAGTAGGTGGTCCCGCTCGAGCCTGTTCCCCGAATCCTGCGCCGAGGGCTCCGCCGAGGAGGGTCCCGCCTCCCGAGCCTCTCCCTCGAGGATCCGGACGTCACCGTATCCGTACGTTCATCTTTCACAATATCTTCCCCTTTTGGCACGCAATATTCGCCAGGAGGTGCGGATAGCTTTTACGCCCGCTCCAGAGACGAATCTTTGATCCGGGTAACGTGTCATCAAAATCACCACTAAGTTACGAGTTTTCCCGCTCTTTTCCCGATCAACTCTGGATTTCTTAATCGACGGCCGACTCCCGACGGAGTTTCAGAGAGCTTGATCATTTGATTATGTCATTTCTTTTCGAATGGCTTTCAAGGCCTCACTCGTTGCTTGATGGCCGTTTGAAGAGAGGTGGTTGCTATCTTGTTTCTCTCATCTATGAAGCTGAACTGTTTCATGGCTTCGAGTCACCGCCTCCGAGAAAGTTTTATGCCGAGCGGCAAGCATCGCCGACTCGTGCCGATAAATCGCTTTGAGCACTAGGGCCGTCAACTATCTCCTTGAAATTTGGCCGAGAAGCCTCTTTAGGAGTTGAGACATCCGCCAACTTACTTAGAACTTCGTTCGAGCCTCGTGTACTTCTCCCATTTGAAATGAACATCTTTGGCTAGGAGTCGATTTTTCTCACCTTGGCGTTTGATAGCCCCTGTGACGAACGTGAGGACACGAACCGATGGGTTGTATCTCGATAAGAGCTAGTTCCGAGCCTTGCCGTAGAACGAGATCAACCCTCCTCTTCCGAGCATGTAGCCTCACCGATGGGATTATGGGTGGTGTTGGGCTCTTCTCTTGGGGAGTTTGTCCCTCCGATTCTCCCCGATCCGTTCCTGGGTTGCCATCCATCTCCTCATCTTGATCATCATTATCGCCTTTATCGAAGTGGAGATGGGGGCGAGTGCTTTGGCCGGAGCTCTCAAGCTCGAAATAGAGCATTGCGCTCTCAAATCTTCGAAAGACGCCACATCACCGGCTCTCCGAATCCATCTTGGCTTGGAGCTCTTGCTCCTCCGTCGAGCTATCCGGTGACCGCTGGATTTGGCAAAGTCAATAAGAATGTCCCAGGCAGAAACCTTAAGAGCATCTCGAGTCTTGTCCTTATCGCTATTTCAACCAGATCTGCGTGCTCAGCATTTTCGTATCTCTTGTCAATCTCACTGCAAGACGCAATGAGTGGTGTCGTTGTTGTCCACTCGAGTAGGTTCGGGTGACGGTTCCCTCTTGTCGACTCGTTTCCTCGTAGCGATCACTTGGACTTTGTCCTTGATCGTCGCTCCTCGATTCCAGATTCGACGGTAGTTGCTCCTCTTGAGTAGGAGGAACCGGCTCAATAAAGTAAGTGGCCGAGCCACGTGACCTCGCAGTCGATTCTTAGCCAACCTCCTCTTTTTGGTACTTGGATAGATGGGGGCAGAGCAACGCAGCCTCTCTTGCCAGCGGTCCCTTGCCATGGATTTCTCGCCTCCACTTTCGTCCGGAATTTGATAGACTTCTTGTCAAAGTACTTGGAGTCCTCAAAGGCCGAGTTCTCAACACCGAGTTCCTCTCGAACTATGCATTCTATCGTAACGTACATCTTTGTTCGAATAGAAGTTTACCCACACCGGTATCCTCTTCGCCAATGGGTAATGTGGTGAACTTCGAGCCCGGCTTATCTCGAGTAAGTATAATACCGGCCCTCACTTCAACCCCATCGTCTATTGCCATCATCACCGAATCCTAGGTTTGGACAAGTTGATCATATGATCCAACCGAACTTGTCGAATGTGCGATACCACGTAAGCTAGACCCCTGATCGAGGTAGCAACATATTCCTCGGTAAAGCCGTTTTGAACGCCACATCCTTGCGTCCACGAATTTACGCACATATGCGTTGATCTCCTTCTCCTTGTATCCAACGGAGAAATGCCGGAGTTGGGAAGATCGAATGAGAGAGCTAGAGCATCTTGAATATCGAAGGTAAGAACAAATCGACTCCCACTATCTTGATCGACTTCCTTCTCGATAAGAGAAGGACGATTCCTCTCCTCCCGACGCTAGAGATTTCCAATTGAAATAAACTGCATTGCCGAGGAGATAAGCACGGGGTGCTTCGAAACCAGATCTCCAACCCCGAACGCTCCAAAGCGTCAAACACGGGTTCAAGGAAAGAGATCTCCACTTGGCGGAAGGCCAAGGTAGGTTCAAACAGAATCCCGGAGGCTACAATCTCCTCAATGTTGTCGGAGTTTGAACGTTCGCCATTGAAATCTGCAAAACAACATATTAGCACTTGAAAATAGAGTAAGTTAGTAGTTGCTAGCGATATCCGATACATTACCGTGTATAAGAGCTTTTAAGAGATGCGAAAGCAAAGTTGTTTAGGAGATTTGGATAAGAAAACAAAGTTGCGAGATAAGCTCTTTGAGAAAATGAAGAATGGCGAAAAATGAGGAGTTGTTAGAAGATGAAAGATTTTGTATATTTCGTTTGATCTTCGTTGAATCGCACGGTTCAAATTTAATCTTTCAAAATCAAGGGGCGGCTAAGATTAAATGTTATAAAAGAATGATTACAATAGCCGCCAAAAATATGGATATACGTAATAAAGCTAATGGAGAAGACATGCATTAAATGCGCGACAAAGAGCATTAATGACGCAGCGAGGAGTCCCGCCGACCTTTCCTCAAACCTTAAACATAATAAATGGTAAGGAATAAATGCTCCTAGCGATCAATGCAAGCGACCGATGCATTAAATGCGGCATGCTTCGAACAAATTAAGTAACGATACTACGCAAACCTCTTCACCGAACTTATCACCGGTTACCATATTTATCGAGGAGGATGGTTGTGGATGACCATGTTCTCCCTTGTTGTGTACAAGGGTGCATCTCCCAACCGAGTCACCGTACTAAGTTTTTCGACTGTCGGGCCGATTCCATACGATAACATTGTTGCTAAGTATATTATTATCAATAGTCGGCTTCTATCGACTTGTCTCAGCAGGACTAGCAACCTAGCTCAACCGATAGTTCTCTCGAACCTCGTTTCGCCTAGTGGTTTGGTCAAGATATTCGCTCTTTGCTTGTCGGGATGGATTTTCTCCATCCCGATGTCCTTCTTTTCGACATGGTCTCTCGATGAAGTGGTGTCGAATGTCCACGTGCTTGCATCTCGGTATGTAGAACTCGGGTTCCGGAGTTATAGCTATTGCACTCGGTGGAGTCACGTAGATGGGCACTTCATCCCGAGTTATACCATAATCTCTCAATTGCCGTCGAAGCCAAAGGATCGGGCACAAAGAACTTCCTCGCAGCAGTACTCGCCCGGAGGGACGTAGCTACCGAGTGCTCGTTTCTTTGAAAACCACGATATCGCCTTGCCGCCTAGAACCGACATGTTCCGGAAGTTGATTTTCGATCTATCCCGCATCCGCATAATCGGCATCGAATAACTTCGTCGCATTAGATTATCATCGCCAGGATACCATAACCCACCTCGGGTGTTCCTCTTAGGTATCGCAATCTTCTTCGCGAGTCTAGATGATTCGCTTGGGATTCGCCTCAAATCTTGAGCATACACCTACAAAGATAAGTTATGTCAGTCGGCTAGTTCGTTAAATAAAGTAAAGAACCAATAATAGCTCTATAATCGTAGAGTTAATGTAAGCTCCCTCTTTGTCTAGATCGATTTTAAAGTTCGTGTTCATGGGGATCTTGACTCGGTTTGTCGGAATCACAAACCAATCTTTTGAGAAGATCTCGAGTGTATTTGGCTTGATTGATGAAGATTCCTTCACTGATTGTTTTACTTGAAATCCAAGGAAATAATTCATCTCTCCCATCAGGACATCTCGAATTTCTCCTTCATCATCTTCTCGAACGCCGACATATGACTTCGTTTCTGCATCGAAAATGATGTCGTCCACATAGATTTGCACTAGTAGAATGTCATCTTCGACTTTATGCCGAATAGGTGCGATCTATCGTCCCCTTTTGAAAACCTTTCTAAAGTAGAAAGTCGATAGGTATCATACCAAGCCCCGGGTGCTTGTTTTAACCCATACGAGCTTTCCTCGCCCGTACACTGATGTCCCCGCTCGAAAGCCGGGCGTTGTTCCACGAATCTTCCTTCGAGCCGTTCGTAAAAACCGACTTCACATCCACTCGATATACCTTAAATCTCTCGATGTGTTGCATAAGCTAGGAAAAGACGAATGGCTTCCAATCCGCGACCGGAGCAAATGTTTCATCAAAGTCAATTCCCTCTCGCCCGATCGATCCTTTAGCAACTAGTCGAGCTTTATTTTCGACAATGACGTTGTTTTCATCTCGCTTGTTCTTGAAGACCCACTTAGTTCCAATCACGTGCGATGTCCAGTCGTCGACAAGCTCCCAAACTTATTCGACGAACCGGTTCACTCTTCTTGCATAGCAAGACCCGCCAAGATCTTTAAGTGCGCCTCTATCGACGAGGTTTTTCGAGACGAAAACAAGAGTAAAGTGAGCTTTCTCCTTGATTTAATCTTGATCTCGTCCTTATAGTTGCCGATGGATCTCCAATGATAAGATCCAAGAATGAGCATCGAGCCACGAACGCCCGACGTTTTCTTCGATACCATTCGACGTCGTAGGTGTATTAGGCATTTCGGTATCTGTTTTGCGATCGTAGTAATTCAGGAAGAAGGTTAGGATCTACGAGTTCGTGTTCAGGGCATTTAGCTCGGAACATTAATCGTTCCCCCGAGTTTATATTCCGGAGGTCTCGTACCAAGGCTTCCTCATCGACCGAGTTACCTCGTTGTTGATTCCGTTCGATAGAATCAACTAGGTTAGCTACATTGTTGTTGGCGAGTCCAATTTCTTCATCTTTCGACTCATCATCCCAACAATGCCGGATCTTTTCGCCTTTGCATTTAGTTCGAGATCCCGTAGTTGCCGCCGAATCCTCGGCTTGACTTTGATCTTTCCCGTTTCGAACAAATTCATCAAAAACAACTAGGCTTTCCTCCACGCAAAGAGTTCGATAGTTAAAAACTCAAGGCTTTATCGACTCGGAGTATCCTAAGAATACTCCTTGATCGATTTGCTATCAAAGACCTTCAACCGATCTTTCCCATTGTTGTGGATAAAGCAAGGACAAACCAAAACATGAAAATGAGAAATAGAAGGAATTCTCCCTTTCCACGCGTATGGGTTCAGTGTTGCTGTCAGGGATCGATTCCGAGTGTAACAGCGTGTCGAAGCATCAGCCCCAAAACTTTGGGGGTAGTCCGGACCTGCGAGGAGCGTTCTTGCCGCTTCTTTGAGAGTTCTGTTTTACGTTCAAAGCAAGTCCGTTCGCTGAGGGTGCGCGCACCTGATGTCTCGTGCCGAATTCCCTCTTTATCGCAAAGATGTCTTGACTACCGAAGTTTAGAAACTCTGTTCCTCCGTCTCGAGCGTATCTTCTTAATCTTGATGTTCTTTTCCACATTGAGTTTCTTCGTAGATTAGGTAACTCATCAACATTAGATTTGTTGGCGATGAAGAGACCCAAGTATATCTCGAGTAGTCGTCTATGACGACGAGGCATACTTTTGCTCTTATAGTCACGGAGAGACGCCCGAATAAGTCCATGTGAAGTATCAAGGATTCCATCGGGAAGGTGACGGAATAGGTGGATTGCTACTCTTTGTTTGCTTTCCCTTCTGCACGCTTCACAATTTCGCTTTGATAAACGATTCGTTGGGCTCCTCGACTTTAGAGTTCTTGACAAGCTTGTTCATGGTTTTGAAGTTCAAGTGGGAGTCTCTTGTGCCATAGCCACCCGACTTGTTACCCGATTTAGTCAGTGCGAGCAAGCAAGCCTCGTGTTCAGCGGTATTCCAGTTGCAACATAGATGTTCTTCCTCCGCGAACCCGATAACACTTTTTCCCCGTAGATTTGTCAACAATATCACGTAAAACCCTCAAAGATTACTCGTTAAGATTATCACGTAATTGACCGACAAAGGAGATTATGTTGAAGTCCTTCAACATATGTTACTCTTGAACCGTGGATCCCAATGTTCAGCTCCGTATCCCCTTGTGTAGCCTTTGGAATTGTCACCGATTCATTCTGGGACCATCTTCTTGTAGTAGTTGGTCGCCAGCTCTTCCGGTAAGTCATGTGTCTCGAGCACGCCGTCCACTATCCAGTCCTTTGCACCGCAAAACAGGTTTTTAGGTACTTTGGTTCTGGGTCCTTACGTTAGTGGGTGATTTCGGAACCCATATCCTGTCTCTGGACCTTAGAAGTTCCGCACTTCTTCTTCTCGAACCTTATCATCTTTCTTCTCCACGAGACTTGGAGATACCGACTTTTCTGCTGATAATTTTGGGGTTCGGAGGAGCTTTCTTCTTTTCGAGTCTTAGCGCTTCTCCCGACCCACGGGCTCATAGTAGTACGAGCCGCATCGAGCCGGGTGCTCATACAAGGCTCCTTGTACCGTTTCGCCCATCCGACCTTCTTGATTCCCCCGAATTTGATCGCGGTGTCCGGGGCTGGAACCTTTGGTCACCGCTTGTTGCTACTCTGACCTGAGGTGTAATTATTTTCTCGTTTGTTTTTCGCCCCGAGGTGTGGTGTCAAGCTAGCCTTGCACCTTTCCTCCGACGAACCTATCAACGCCCGGTGGTTGCTGAGCTTTTGGAGGTAGAAGCTTCGTGTGTATAGCTTAGACCTTCTTTCACGTAAGTTGACCGTTGTGCTCTAAGCATGCTTTCAAGCTTCTCCTTCGCTCCTAGGTATTGTTCCACCATCAATCCTCTCCGACTTCGTCACTCCTTCTCGAGTAAGTCATAGTCATTCTCGCACGTTCGTGAGCTTCGATCGAGCTTGGCTATTTCGGTCTCTTTCTTGATTGTCCTTGGTCGAACCGAGATATACGAGTCTCTTGAAGCCGAGATTTAGTCATGAGAGATTCAATCTCTTCCTTGAGTCTCGCAACTAGATCCACCGACTCAGTAGAGACCCGACAATCGAAGAAAGTCTCGATTCTCAGCCCTTTACCTGTTCAAGTTCCCTGGATGGTTACTGCTATGAACTCTCGCTCACCGAATCTGTTCCTCTAGCGAATCATCGTAGGCTTGTACCACATCTAGAGGATCATCTCGTGACCGAGCACGTGTCTTGTGTGTCGTGTGAAGAAGAGGTAATAATGCGTTTAGAATTTACCTCAGCCTCTTCTCCCGCCATCGACAAGATTCGGCCGACTCATCAGTGAACCGTCTCGCGACCTCAACCGGCGACGTAACGCGGCTTCATCTTTCGAAGAATACATGAATGTATCCTCCTCAATTGAGTTGTCGGATATCTCTCCTGGCTATATAGGCCCGTCGTCTCTCGGCGAATTTCTTTTCTCCCTGGCTCGCCGTTCGCTCTTTGAGCAAGCTCGAGAGTTCGGGACAATCGTACCTGATAGTGTCCCTCCTTCTTGCGTTGTAAGCAGTGTAGATGTTCTGCTCGCTTCTTACCATTGAGTCTTTAGATCGGATCGGGCAAAGAAACTCCGATTTCCCGCATTCCGTAGGAAGGATTAGATTCTTCTTTCTTATGATAAGTCTTTCTTACCTCGAGGAAGAATCTCGGTTGTATTTCCTCGCTTTCGACTCTCTCCTTTTCCCTCTCGATATTTGAGAGCCATCGTGCTAAGCCGGTCGTGGCCCTGAAGTCTCGAAGACTTTGCTATTGATGTGGCCACAGCTTTGCTTGAGGAAATAGCTTGGCTCCGTAATTGCTGATCGTTGCCTTGAAGGCGTGGTCGAACCGTGTGTCGCCTGGAGCGCTTAAGCACTTTTGGGGTAAGGCTATGCTCGAATTCCTCCGATTTTAATTTCAAAATATAACATCGGGAGTTAGAGCATTTAGATCAGTAGCGACGTAAATAAGTAGCAAATGGAAGCCACTTGTTCTGGGCAACACTCTCAAGATCTTGGTGTTCATCTCCTTGTTGGTAGAACGACCTCCCCGCACCCATTGATGACATTGACTTGATTGGTGAATCCGACACTCACTCGTCAATGGTTTCAAAGAGCTCCATTGCAAAGGCGTCGAACTTCTCAAGTTCTAGCTCGAGCTTGTTTTCTTTGATCCTGAGGGGTTCCATGGCTCAAGATGCACCAAGGTGTCCCATAGCTCTTTCGCCGTTTTGCAATCTTGTACTCTTCCGAGGTGTGAGTCACCGAGCGTAGTCAGTATGGCATTACGTGCAACTCGGTCCAAGGTTGTGCAACTTCTTTTCTTATTTGCGTGAAGGCGAGATTTGTCTTTGGGAACCTTAGCACCCGCTTGTGCTCCCACGCCTCCTCCAAAGCAAGAATACTATGCCGTCGATCATGGGAATGATCGGTCCCGACTTCTAGGACATCTCGACATGCCGTCGTGGAGTGACATATCGACATTGTAAGAGTAAAGAGTATAAGGATGCCGAAAAGATGCTTATGCAAGTGAAAACGGTTTTCGGGATCGGTTCGAGAGGACCAAGATTTCGTAACCGGCGATCGCTTGAACACCGTGTGCTCGATACCAATTGTTGGTCCGGAGACGAAAAGTCGTGTGTAGAGGGGGGTGAATACACCTCGAGCTCGTTTCTTTTTCTCGGTTGAAGGTCACTGAAGCCGATGTTTGCAAACCGATGAACAGCCGCAAGTAAGCCTTCGATCACTGGGTCAAAGCGAGTCGCCTTCGAGCTCTTCTACCGACCGATGTCAAGATACGGAAACTCGGCCGAAGACCGTAGTGCGGATAAGTGTTAGGCCCGGAGTCGTCTCTTTTGAAAACGCGTTTTTGCAAGTTAAAACTTTTAGTCGTGCAACTTTATAAAATACGTTTTATGCAAACTTATGATTTTCAAGTCGGTTGAATGCAATGCAATAAAACATGGGAATGAACACAAAGCGATTTAACGTGGTTCGGATACGCAAGATCCTACGTCCACTGGCCCCGAACAAGGCAAGAGAACTTGTTGATTATTTCGAGCAAGCCTCAGGATACGTCTGTTTGGACAGTTCCCTCCTCTAAGTTATAGTCCTTAGCGACTTTACAATCCAAACCTAAGTTTAGAAGGGAGGGAATATTCTCCAACCGAGAAGGAGTTCTTACAACAAGAACAATTCACTAAATGTGAACTCCTTCTGGATCTAAGCTATGAAACTAGCAATGAGCTTAGTCTAGAGAAGATAAGGGATCAAAGTGCTCTAGTAGAGATGAACTACAAGAAGTGTTCTATGAAAACTAGTTCGTCTCTCGGATAAAGCTTGAAGTGTTCTAGAGAGCGTTGTGAGTTTGAATGATTTCCCTTGATTTCGCGTATATTCCTCTTGTCGAAATCTTCAAATCCTTCTCTATTTATAGTTGTGAGTTGTGACATATGTCCCGTTGGAGACGACGATGCCACGTGTCACAAGCGTCCAAAGAAAACGGCCACTATTCAACTTTGTTGCAGCAGGCGATTAATGCACCGTTCATGAGAGCAAAGCCTTTATCGTGTAGAGTAGGTAAGCGTTGTCGGCTTCTCATTGGTCGAGGTTTGTAGTTGGTGAGTGTCGAGTTGACCGTTCAAACTACCTCGTATGTCTTCTCGCCGAACATTTGAAAGGACTTTTAGTGCTTGGGTCGCTTTCTATCGGATACGATACTTGAAAGTCTCTGCTCGCTTCAGGCCGAGTCGTCCTGACCGATAAAGTGAGCTTCGATAGTCGGTTGGTCGATCGCGAAGGTATACGCTTGCAGACCGGTTCTTCTACCGATGACCATCGCCTTGTAGAGAATGCTTCTACCGAGGTCCGGGTCACTGATGCGGGATCTTCAACCGAGTTTGATATCACCCCGACGAAGAGTGCAAGCGATTACACCGATGACGTGGGGTTCGAAAAGTATCTTCGCAGAAGATCGGTTCAACAACTACCCCGTACAGTGACTTAGACAAAAATAATAAGCATTACATCAAGTCTAACCTATACATCGCCTAATCCTATCGACACACTAATCTACCGATATCGCCCCGGTTTTGGGATCTTCAATTCCATAAGTACTACTATGATTTCCCCAATTTCTTTTAACCCTAGAACAGCTGAGTATCAATCTACTGACTCATATCCAACACCAAGAATTTGGGAATTATTTACCAATGTAATCATTTTTGTTGTTATTTATTATTTGTAATACCCATGGTGTGATATGCTAATACAAGTAAAAATATAAAATAGCATATTATTAGTTGTTACTTGAAAATATTGAGAGGGACCTCAGCGTTGCGGAGTATATTTTATTTCTAGTAAACTAAAAATACTAGAGTGAATTTCCTTTAAAAAATATAACAATTAAAATTGTGAGAAAATCAATCAAATTATTAGAAAGTCCATATATTATATAATTATAGGCGGATACAGACATTACGCGTGCCTCGTAGGGCGGTGGTTAGTTTGATGCTAGGGGCAAGACCACCAGGTCCTCCCTCCCAACAGCGACACTTGGTCTTTCATTCTTTTTTTATTTGTTCTAGATTAACCTTGATAGGAAGTGAAAAAATATAATTTAAATTTATATATCTGATATAATCAGGATTAAAGAAAAAAAAAGATAAGATAAAAAGAAAGAAAAAATCAATAGTTCATGTTATGAAAAAGGCCAAGCGTCAGCTGATGGGAGGGAGGACCAGGTGGTCTCCCCCTAGCATCAAACAAACCTAGGGCGGTCACTACATCCCAAGTTTTTTAATTTGTGAACTTTTATCAATATTTCTTGAAAATTGTTAATTTATCCACACAAATTACATATTTGCCAGTATGTATTGCAATATATAGTAATTAAGTCAATAACATTAAGATGGAAAAAGCAAATTATGAGCATATATGATAAAACCAGTAAATTATGCATATATAAAATAATCAAAATTTAATTTATAAAATCAATCAAAGTAAATATTGTATATATAAATTCGAAATTATCGGAGACTAGGACTTCACAAATTAGTACTAACCCTAGCTAGCTAAATCAAGATTACTTCAACATCGTACAGTAGCTCGTACAATACGTCTTACGTATGCATTCACATCGAACTAAACAACGGAAAGAACTTGATCCGGCCGGTGGACACGTGACCGGACCAGACGTGCCGGCGATGAATGGCTGATGCCTATAGTTCAAAATATTCAAGATTAGACCAGTCAAAACTATTTGTTTATTATATTTATTATACTATATAAAAGAGTTACGGCAGTTAATTTATAATTTATTACAAACAGTTATAACTGTTTTTCCCCATATTTAATTTAGAAACAACTGAGCTTTCCATGTCGATGATTTCCATGTTAAGAGGATCCGATCCAAGTGATTCCTCCTGTAAATGTAATTAAGTGATTTATTTTGAACTTTATGTGAAGATTTTGGCCTGCATGTTTTAGCTGTTATCTAGGTTTTAACTTTTGCTGTAACTTTACATTTGAATGTTTGTTTCACATAGGTCGGAATGTAGGGGATAATAAGACACTCAGATTTTTTCAGGTGGCTAAGCAAACAAGCACAAAGTGGCCGATAATAATGTTGGATTCGACATGTTAGATATAAGCCGAGTGTATTTCTAATTGAAAGAAAAACAAATAAGTTAAATCTCGCTTATCGACTGATATAGCCCCCTTTGGAAGAGCTTATTAAAAACTTATTTTAGTTTATTCTAAAAAATAAGTGATTACGCACGCGTTTGGAAGAGCTTATGAAAACAGCTTATTCAAAAAAATAAATTGTTTTTGGCTTATTTTCACAAGCCGGTAGGAATAGCTTATGAAAATAAGCCAAAAAAGCTTATGAAAAATAGATTCTTATAACAATTCTCCCGGACAACAATTTTTTAGACTATATATTATTATTTTTCTAATTAAGTACTTATATGTAAATGTATTCAAACGCGATAGCTTATTAAATTTAAGTGCTTATAGCATAAGCACTTATACTATAAGCACTTATGTTATAAGTTGTTTTCCCATATAGGGCCATAGAAGATAATCTAAAGTTTGTTAAGTTAAATCTTTGAATAATTCAGAATAAAATAAAAGTGTTAATATACAAACTTAGTCAAATAGGTTAAGTTAAATACAAATATAGCCTATTACTATCTAAAAACACAAATATAGTCATAAAAGACATTTTATTATATGCATCGGCCCTGAACATGTTTCAAGGAAATTAATAAAGTTGTCGGAGGGCAGGGGGCAAAGTGCGGCCGGCCAAGCCCCCTTTTTTTTTTTTGGGGGGGGGGGCCACCCTCTCGAGGGCCCATCCCATGAGTGATGAATCGGCCCTCAACAATTTTATTTATTTTTTCAAATGTTAAGGGCCGATGGTCCTCAATCAATAACTTTTTTTTAAGGTTGAGGGTTGATGGCCCTGATCTTTATTAACCTTTTTTTTTAATATGTTGAGGCCCGATGGAGATCGACCCTCGGCCCTAGTAATTATTTCTGCAGAATTAAGTGGCTCGGTCGATGAATTTGTTTGGCCGATGGAGGGCCGATGGACACCCCCTTCGGCCCTCCATTGGCCCTATGCGTTACAAAAGAGACGAAATTGTTGACAGCAAAAAAATTTGCAATAGACACATCAAATCATTGGATGAGGACAAAATGGTTATATTTGTATTTTTATTTAATTATAGGCTAAATATGCATTTCATTTCTACTATTTGGCTAATAGTAGACATGCCTCTAAAATAAATTATGAAACTTATATCCAAAATGACTAATTTTAGATGTTCTGACTAATTAATGACAATGAGGAACGAACTTTCTAACAATCATGATATATCAACCTCCAACCAACAGTGTCCTAATATAGGATTAAAATCTAGAATTATAAATTGATGAGAATTTGTCATTAGCCACTGACTTTATCAGGTAATTAAATACGATAGATTACCATGATTAGGACCTTAATTGTTAGTATTAAATTGCAAGTAAGGCATGATCTAAGGGCCCCACAATTTGATTATAAATTAACCCTTCACTAATCCCCTTTATATTAATCCCTTAGTTAATCACTCCGTTCTATCATCATCTCTTTCCCCAAATCGATTCCCTTAGATTCATAAACTTGTTCGAATCTCACAAACATTTCCTCCAAATCCGTACTTGATCTGAATTCGGATTTGATTAGCCGCTTCTCTCACTAAATGGCGATGGTTATGGATCTAGATTTTTCAAATTTTGATTATAGCATCTCCACCGGCGCTACCACCACCACCACGACGTCTTCGACCGACGACGGCTGCAATTGGAACGACTGGTCGCCAGTGGTGGACTGGGAGGCGCTCTCCGGCGAGGAGGATTTCCAAATCCTCATGGATTCGATGATGGATGAGAATGCGGCGCTGCAGCAACCGATAAGCCCTAACTCCGTACACGAAGAGGAAGAGTACAACAATCAATCCCACGGAGTACAACACGATGGTAGAAGACGAACCCAGCGCCGCCGAGGATTTGAAGGGGATGAGGCTCATCCACCTCCTCACGGCGGCGGCGGAGGCGATGGCCGGGCCGAACAAGTGCCGCGAATTGGCTAGGGTGATATTGGTTCGGCTCAGGGAGTTGGTTGCCTCAAATGACGGCACCAACATGGAAAGGCTCGCCGCCTATTTCACCGACGCCTTGGAGGCGTTGCTCGACGGCGCCGCCGCCAAGGGCAAGGAGGAGCACCACCCGAGCGACGTCCTAGCGGCGTTCCAATTGCTGCAGGACATGTCGCCTTATGTCAAATTTGGGCATTTTACGGCCAATCAGGCTATATTAGAGTCTGTCACACATGATCGTAGGGTCCACATTATCGATTACGACATCATGGAGGGAATCCAATGGGCCTCATTAATGCAATCATTGGTATCCCGAAAAGACGGTACCCCGCCCCCGCACCTACGGATAACCGCGATCTCGAGGAGCGGAGGCGGGCGCCGCTCCTTCGGCACGATCCAAGAAACCGGGAGGCGTTTAACGGCCTTCGCGGCTTCGATAAAACAACCGTTTTCGTTTCATCAGTGCCGGTTAGACGCGGACGAAACGTTCAAACCGTCCGCGTTGAAATTAGTAAGAGGGGAGGCCCTAATAGTCAATTGTATGTTACACCTGCCCCATTTTAGCTACCGGGCCCAGGATTCGATAGCCTCGTTCTTATCCGGGGCCAAGACATTGAACCCGAGATTAATCACTCTGGTCGAGGAAGAGATGGGACCCACGAGTGGGGTTGGGTTCGTGGGCCGGTTCATGGATTCGTTGCACCACTTCTCCGCGGTGTACGACTCGTTGGAGGCGGGTTTCCCGATGCAGAGCCGGGCCCGAGCTTTGGTCGGGCGGGTGTTTTTAGGGCCCCGGATCGCGGGGTCGTTGGCTCGGGCCCGCGACCAGGGGGAGGAAGGGTACTCGTGGGGACAATGGTTGGGTGCGGTAGGGTTTAGGCCGATGAGTATAAGCTTTGCGAATCATTGTCAAGCTAAGTTGTTGTTGGGACTATACAATGATGGGTATAGAGTGGAGGAATTGTCGAGTAATAAATTAGTTCTAGGGTGGAAATCACAACGCCTACTTTCCGCTTCTATTTGGGCTTCTCAAGATGGTGAGTTATAGCTTAATTGGGTTTGGTTCATTGTTTTTATTAGGGAGTTGTAAAATATTAGTTGTGGATCATGCACGGGTGTCGCCCTAGTTTGTATATATATGAGAGCATGTATAGTTGGATAGTTGGAGAGTTTTGAGCTTCGTATTTGTATATATTTGAGAGTAAGTATTGCCGTCAATCAATAAATTTGACTTTGTATAATAATATGTAAATCATACACACACAAAATCAGGTGAGATCGACCTCACTTTAGGTTGAACTTTTTGAAATCAGAAATTAATAGATTCAGCTCTACGAATTTTTGTTCAAAATATTAAAGTGAGATTGTAAAGGTGACCTCAAAAAACACCAATAGAATTAAACACAAGAAACAAATCATAGTATTAGGCTAGAATCATGTGACAGACACGGTCCACAATAGCATTAAATTGATGGAATTTGGACTCAGTTAAAAAAATTGGATAAGAGTACTGAAAAAATATTTTTGGGAAACCAAAACTTGAGGAATTAACTCGAATTCCGAAAATAAAAAAAGATATTGAAGTATTAATTTTACATATTCGAATTGTTGGGACGTCACTGTCTGTCTGACACGTATATTAGCTATAAACAAGTAATCGTCGGAGCAATGTATTAAGGGAATATCACATTAAATCTCTGTGATTAAATTTTTTCATTTTACCCCTAAACTATCAAAAAGTTGCATTTTCCCCTCATCTATAGAATTCGTTGCAAAGAACAACTTTTCGGCCAATATTCTGGCTACACACGCTAGAGGAGAGGTATTTTCATCCACGTTAACTAGCTCAATGCACTTTGGCCCTTAGATTAATGAATTTGATGCAATATCCCATAAACTATTGACTTTGTGCAATTTGGTTTCTTGCCTATTAACTTTTTTTTATTTTCACAAATAACAAACAAATATTAAAGATCAAAGTTCTCAAAAAATGCATTTCCATATAAACAAAAACCAAAGTTCTCAAGAACTTTTATACCTCAAATATGTTATCTTCACCCTTCGAATTTGATGGGGGAAGGAAGGGGCGAAAGGATGGGAAGAACGAACGAATGCAAAGAGAGAGAGTCAATGAAGTGAGAGTGATAAAAAGTCCTAAATTGCAAATGGTGTGATATAAAATAAAAATACTGAATAAATTTTTTAATGTTTTTACAAAATTACCCTTAGAGTTATATACGTAGTGAGAATGTTGGCCGGAAAGTCGCTCTTTGCAACGAATTCTATAGTTTAGGGGGAAAGTGTAACTTTTGATAGTTTAGGGGGCAAATCGAAAAAAATCGATAGTCGGGGGGTTTAGTGTGATTAACCCATGTATTCATATAATACGACAAGATTCGAATTCGTCCACTTCATCCAAATGTGTAAAAGATTCTAGCCGCACTTAAAAGCCGAGTACTCTACCATTGAGTTAGCAACCCAGAGAAAATATCGATTAAACAAAACTTCAACTCAATAAGGGGCTTCAATGTACCTACTATCAAATAAAAACTGTGTTTCTTCACATCATAAAATACTAAGAAATACTCTCTCCGCATAAACTACGTGCTTCTTTTTTAGCACGGGAATTAAGACAATAATGTGAAATGGTGTAGATTGTTTTTTTGATACTTGAATGTAGTCCACACAATTCTTATCATTTTCGAAAACATCTCATTTGCGACCTTTTAAATACAAACTGTATCGTTAAATTATGATTATCATACAATACATCAATATATTGAATGCTACAAGAATAAAAATTGAAACATGGGTGATCTTGTATGTTGGTTCTCATACATATTTCCCAATTAGGGTATTTGAATTTGCAAGAGTGATATTGAATCTTTCATGATTTGGTATGTAAAATATTCCCAAGCCCATTGACGGGATGGGCTATGAATTCTGAAGTTAATAGAGTTTCAAAAGTTAATATTCTCAACGGCCCATGTAATCTAATATTATAGTCCAAATTGCTCATTACCTAATAAATTATTCGATCGATACACTCGAATTGTCCAATTTATTATAATATGAAGATTAAAAAAATAAATAAGTATAAACTAGAATAAACTGTTATTTTAAACTGAAAATGAAATTGAATAATTAAAATAGAAATTAAATACTCTCTTCATCCCATAGAAAGTGTCTTATTTTCCTTTTCGAATCGTCTCATAGAAAGTGTATTGTTTCTTAAAAAAATAAACAATATATAGATCAAAATTAACAAATCGAAAAATCAAACAATATGTGCAACACAATCGATTCTCTCAATCTCCGTGCTCCATAGATTAGGCAGTAACTATAAATAACTCATGTTCCATGCCTCTTATTTATTTATTTAATCATTTAAAATTACCTCCTTCCGTTCCCAATATGACCTATATTCGTACCCAGAGCCCTGCATCTGGACGTCATCTTGGCCGTATTATTATTAATAAATAATTATACTCTCAAGAACTTCATTTTTCTGCTAATTTGTCTTCGCTGCTGAAATTGATTGATCACAATCACATATTCATTTTTCAGCTCGAGCGATCATGGCTCAGAACGAGCTGGATCAGAACTCAGCTTCGCAAGCACTCCAGGTCTAGTATTTGCTTTCCTGATTTTTTTTTTCCTTGGGCGTATTTTGTGATTGATTTGGGGATTCGCTTGTGTGAAGCGACGGAGAAGTTAGAGCTTTTGTAAATTTGAAGTGTTTATTGGTTAATTGGGAATTTGAAATGAACATGTTGATGGCTGGCAGTTGGATAATGTTGTTGATATTGTGTGCATATGTGTATATTGGGCTAATTAATCTTCATTCTACTCTGATCTGATTTAACGGTAATGTTTGCCAACACTCAATTTTTTTTCTTTTGAATATTTATATTTCTTGTGTTGGAGATCAGCTACCTATCAGAGTAGATACACAGATATATTTGACTTAATTGCGTGTAGAACAATTGCCATTTTTGAAATGAGACAAGATAAATGGACAACTCGAAGAGAAGATGAATGGGAGGGAGGGAATAATTTGTACTTGCATTTTCCATCCTACTAGTTATTTCTTACTCATGGTGTGGAGAGAATCCAAAAGAAAAATGAATTCGAGTGTCCTCCCCTGTGAGATTAACTCTTCTATTCAGCCGAGATAGTTTCTGATTTTTGCTGTTCGAGTTTGGATGTTGCTACTAATCAATGTCAATGTGACAATGGTATAACAAACTAGCTTCATGATCAATGTGGATGATATTAAAGTTAGCATTCACAGAGATTATTAGTGTTTTGTTTCGTCGAGTCTCTTTACGAGAGATCTTATGGATGAGAAGATCAAATTCGTTCGTAAACCGTTTTCCAATCCCTTGAAATGTCTTTAGGAGTCTCATATTGGATAGCCTTCTGTTGAATGCTAAGACTCTTCTCTTTTCTTGGTGCTTCCTTTTTGTATACTGACTATATTTGAACAGAAACAGAATTTGTACTATAATTTAGTGTCTTTACTCATAAGAACATGATCAAAGAACACTATAATTCTCTGTGTTTAGATCTTGCAATTTTCTCATTTGAATATTTCTGTAGTAATGTGGAATATTTAACTGGTTAACAAGTTGATAGAATGATGTTTCGTTTTTAGGTAGCAAGGCGCTTGGAGAAGTTCAAAACTACGATCTTCACCCAAATGAGTAGCCTTGCTATCAAGCATGGTGCAATCAACCTAGGCCAGGGCTTCCCCAACTTCGACGGCCCGGAATTTGTCAAGGAAGCAGCCATCCAAGCCATTAGAAACGGCAACAACCAATATGCTCGTGGATATGGAGTCCCCGATCTCAACTCCGCTGTGGCCGAGCGTTTCAAGAAAGACACCGGCCTCACCGTTGACCCCGAAACGGAAGTCACCGTCACCTCCGGATGCACCGAAGCAATCGCTGCAACAATGCTAGGCCTAATCAACCCTGGCGATGAAGTCATCGTCTTTGCTCCGTTCTACGACTCCTACTTAGCTACTCTCTCCATGGCCGGCGCTGAAGTGAAGTCCGTCACTTTAAAGCCTCCGAACTTCAACCTCCCTATCGACGACCTCAAATCCCTCGTCTCGAAAACCACCTGCGCGATCCTTCTCAACACTCCACATAACCCCACCGGCAAAATGTTCGACCGGGAAGAATTAGACCTAATCGCCTCCCTCTCCATCGAGCATGATGTTCTCGTGTTCTCCGACGAAGTTTACGATAAGTTGGCTTTCGAAATGAAGCATATCTCTATTGCTTCACTACCCGGTATGTATAACCGGACGGTCACCCTAAACTCTTTAGGGAAGACGTTTTCGTTAACCGGGTGGAAGATCGGTTGGGCTATAGCTCCACCACGCTTGACATGGGGTTTAAGGCAAGCACATTCTTTCCTCACCTTCTCAACATCTACTCCTTTGCAGTATGCAGCGGCCGCGGCTCTTAGGGCTCCGGATTCGTATTACGAAGAGCTGAGAAGGGACTATTTGGCTAAGAAGAGTATTTTGGTGGAAGGTTTGAAATCTGTGGGGTTTAGGGTTTATCCTTCAAGTGGAACTTACTTTGTGGTGGTTGATCACACACCCTTTGGCATGGATAATGATGTGGCCTTCTGTGAGTATCTGATCGAGGAAGTCGGAGTTGTCGCGATTCCGACGAGTGTTTTCTACTTGGATCCGGAGGAGGGGAAGAGTCTTGCTAGGTTTGCTTTCTGCAAAGATGAAGAGACTCTGAGAAGGGCGGTTGAGAGGATGAAGGAGAAGCTGGTGGTGAAGAAGAAGTTAAGAAATGTGAATTAAAGAAATGAGTTTTAATTCTCGGTTGAATCCAATTCTTGATGATCAATTGGTGAGATTGATTTGAATGGCCAAACTTTGAACTTTATTTTGTTGTCCCCTTGATTTCTTAGAGTATGGTATCACTGACATTATGAATGTAAAAGGGTGGACATAGAACTCAAAATCTTGTGGTGAAGATTGGATTGAATTGCCAAATATGTCACATAAAACTTGCTCGGATGATTCACTTCTTTTATAATACTCCATTCGTTTTATTATTCATGTCCACTTTAAAATGGATACGGAAATTAAGGTATTGATGGTAAAGTTAAAAAGTGATGAGTTCAAAAGGTAGAAAAATGATATAAAAGTATCCCTCTGTCCCATCCGACTTGTCTTGTATTCCTTTTCGGGCCGTCCCACCCGACTTGTCTTATTTTCTAAAAAGGAAAATAATTACTACACAAACTCCTACTTTTTCTTTGTGGGACCTATTTTTTTACATACAACTACTCACTCATCTATACACAACCACTCTCTCATCTTAATCTCCGTGCCGAAAAGAAATAAGATCCAGACGAGACAGGGGGAGTAATTAAGTGGTGGGACCAGAAGGTTGAAAAATGGTGTAAAATTAAAAAATGGTGGATCCAGTAGGTTGAAAAGTAGCGTAATTTATTTCCATTTTTGGTAGTTAACATAAATAATAAGACATCAATTTCGGGTGTAGTGGACATGAATAATGAGACTGAGGGAGTATAATTTTTCGATTCAACATGAAAATAACTAATCCCTCCGTCCCATAGAAAGTGTTTTGTTTTCCTTTTCGAGTCGTCCCATAGAAAGTGTCTTGTTCCTTAAAAAGACAAAAGATATGTGGATCAAAATTAACAAGCCAAAAAGTCAAACAATATACACCACTCAATCCCATTTTCTTAATCTTCATGCCCCATAGAGACACTTTCCATGAGACGGAGGGAATATGACTTTTTTTACATTTGTAATGAAGATATAAATTGTATCAGACTAAACTATATCTAACGATATTCTATGCAGATAGCTATGAGGCACACTTTGTAGGGTCACCACTATGATCATGGAAGATACTCAAAAGGTGAGCTCTTATTCGTTCATGTGATACTAAGCACTTGAATTTATCACATTTAGTCACAAGTGAACAACATTATTCACTTACCTCATAAATTATTACCCACAAAAATCAATTTTGGCTGCTTAAGGAAACATAGTCACCAAATTACAAAAATGTATCCATCCATCATTCACCGTAGAAAGTATTGTTTTTTTCCCACTTGATAACATTGTCAAGCAACTAAAGCTTATCTTCAAATTGCACTTTTTAAATCACAAAAATGCAATAAATTTTATCATATAATAAATATTATTTAAACTTTTAAATTCAAGAAACTTTAGTAACCTTTCCCTACATTCCTCAATAAATTTGGTGATCTAGATAGATAAATGTTTTCGTGATTGTTGTATAGCAATCAGTCAATCCACTTTATTTCATAAAATCCAAAATACCATCATTTGAAATGCACAGATAGAAAAAATTGAACACGAAAATAACGTTAAAGGGAAAACAATTATAGAAAAAAAATCAACATTTGATCTACTCAACCACACCACAAACCGGAGCGGTTTGTATATACCATTTTCGTATACTCTTGTGTGTACCAAACCACAAGAGTATTGACATGTGACATTTTTTATTAAACCAAGTGGATCATATTTAACACATATCAATACCCTTGTAGAGTGGTACACACAAACATTTGTGACCAGATTCTTATATAGTTCAAATAATACTTTTCATGAATATAAAAATATTATATCATTTGGTAAACATTTTCAAACTTGTTAGACTTTATTTTATCTTTAATTTGATCATACTTTGATTTTTTCAGATAGTGTCACTTTCGGTCTTGTTTCAAACTTTTTTCGATTTATTTTCATGATATAGTATACAGTTTAAGAAAGAAAAAAAAATAATATATATTCAATCTAGATCCGACGACCGTACCCTTTCCGTCAATTACCGGGAACTCGGGCATCGGACGGCTGAAAACCGCGGACCACTGTTGGCCCGTAGATCCTTCATCCACGGTCCACGTCAAGTACAGATGGGCCCCACTATTTTCTTGTTCAGTATATAAGTACAACATTTCCACTAAAAACTCGGTCCTCTATCTGAACAATTCCGAAGCAGAAACTGCTCTCTCTCTATCTCTCTACGAAACTTTCTCTCTCACACACAACACGCAGTCTCTCTCCCCAAAAAAGTTTGAGCCTGAGCAGCTTGCTCCACCGGAGATGAAACCGGCGTCGGAGCACGCGATAAGGCTATCGAGGTACAGAAGGTGGTTGCACTAGTCGGAGGACGGAGAAATCGACGGCTGAGGATGAAATTGGAGAGCATCGATCAGAAAATGGACGGTCAGAAAAGCCAGGCGAAGCTCACTCGGACGAATTCCTCGCTCCTCCGGTGTTCCACCACCGCGCGATCGTCAATCCATAGCTTGTCTTCGGTGAGCGAGATCGCACCTGATTCGGAAACGGAGGACCTCGAGGAGCAGAAACCCCATAGCAGACCGGTTCGTACGCCGTTCCGGTCCGGTTCCTCTCGTCTGGCGCCGGTCATCGCCTTCTTCCTTCTCTCGCTCTACACGCTCTTCGTTTTGTTCAATAGAGACGACGTAGCTACTTCGGAGAACCTACTGTTGGCTTTGATTTTCGTCGCGGTTTTGCTGTTTTTGTTCTCGAGGAACAAGGATTTAGTTAGCAGGAATTTTAGCTTGTTTAAGCAGACATGTGACGAGTGCGGTAGAAGGTTGGGATTTTCGTGTTTTTCTTCGAAAAATTATTCGGAACCGGTGCAGTGGTTCATCGGCGAGACTGAACCAGACGATTTAGAGAGGGAACAGTGCAGGAAAGAGCGAATCGCTGAGGATGTTGTAATAGATGGAGTGGAGTTCTACAGCAATGGCGATTTTTACGAAGGCGAGTTTCATAAGGGGAAGTGCAATGGTAGTGGAGTGTACAATTACTTTGTGAAGGGAAGGTATGAGGGGGACTGGATAGATGGTAGATATGATGGTTATGGGATTGAGAGTTGGGCGAGAGGTAGTCGTTACAGAGGGCAGTATAGGCACGGCTTGCGCCATGGATATGGAGTGTATAAGTTCTATACAGGGGATTCGTATGCCGGAGAGTGGTGTAATGGGCAGAGCCATGGCGTTGGAGCACAGACTTGTGCTGATGGGAGCTCCTATGTTGGAGAATTCAAGCGTGGGGTTAAACATGGTCTTGGATGTTACCATTTCAGGTAAAAACTTGAATTTTCTTGCATTGAGTTTGATTGGTTTGTGAGTTTTTTTATGTGGATGTGATGCTTAAGTTTAGTGATGGAGTAGGTGTATGGTATGAGATGAAGTGTTTGTTTTGATTCTTTGATGTTTGCTGAAACTTGGTTAAATTAGACCCTCATGAAAATTCTGTGGTTTGATACATCAAATTATCTTTTCTTGGATTTATCTGCTCTTTTACATGTATGGTATCTAATCTTTGAAATGGATTGACACTTTTCTTTTGAGTAGGGGATTTAGTCAAATTAAATCTACCACAAGATTAATGATGTTGACTACAAAAATTAGGATTTTTGGTTGTCTTATCATACCCATTAATGAATGAGGAAGATTCAACTCAAGTTTCTCTAGTAGATTGAGCAATAAAATCATCAACTTTCATTAAATGCTTTACATGCTCCAGTACAACTCCTTATATCTTTTGATCTGTATGAAAGGCACTTAACATACCGATGGTTTCTTGTGTTGTAGAAATGGAGATAGATACGCTGGGGAGTACTTTGGAGATAAAGTTCATGGTTTTGGTGTTTATCATTTCGCAAATGGCCATTTCTACGAAGGATCATGGCATGAAGGGCGGAAGCAAGGCTATGGAATCTATACTTTCCGAAATGGTGAGACAAGATGTGGAGAATGGGACGATGGTAATCTCAAGATTCCCCTCCCCCCACTCAACGATGCAGTTCTTCGAGCAGTAGAGGTGAATAAACAGAACACAGGGCTTATCACATATATGAATATACAATCTGGATCAACTCTTATTGAGTTCTTGTGCTTGCAGGCTGCTAGGATAACTGCAGAAAACGCAATCCTCCTTCGCCGGGTTGATGAGCAAGTCAACAATGCAGTGGTGGCTGCAAACAGGGCAGCCACAGCAGCCAGAGTTGCTGCCATTAAAGCTGTTCAGAATAGGATGGATGGGAGATTTTGCCACACTAACTTCTCAGATTAACCCTGGTAAATGTAAATTTACTACTGATATTTCTACTGCCAAATTATCAAACATG
Source organism: Lavandula angustifolia (assembly GCA_028984105.1). Lineage (NCBI taxonomy): Eukaryota > Viridiplantae > Streptophyta > Magnoliopsida > Lamiales > Lamiaceae > Lavandula > Lavandula angustifolia. The sequence continues at coordinate 26,349 of CM054820.1, read as the reverse complement.
ATCACCCTGGTTAAGTCTGAAAGCAAGCCAGTGGTTGAGAAGAGTATGCTGAGATTTGGTTAGCCATGCTTTAGCTTGTACTTGTACATAGTTCATGTATACAGTAGTATACTCCCTAGTGCACATATTTTTCTGCAGAGGAAGTGATTTCTTATACGGTTGAACGGGACTGAAACACGATAGAGAATATATGATCGGATTCGGAGTACGTACTCCGAATCCGTTTTGCAGAAAAAACCAAAAGCTTTTGAACTTCCTCACATGATGGTATCCAACATTGTTCCATCAAATACAAGAAAAAGTTTGATCTCAAGTTGGAGATATATGATATAGTGCAAGTGTATCTTGTCATTGTTATATCCAAGCACATGCATAGTAGTGGTGGTGGGGTTTTCTTAGGTGAAAGGATTTTTCCAATTTTCTTTTCTTGTTCAATGCATGCTTTCATGTGAATTTTTTTTAGTGATGAAAGAGGGAAAAGTTTTTGTTTATTTATAGTATTTCTAATCTAAGCCTGCTTAGATTCTTTTGTTATTTGTCCCCTTTATTTTATTTGCTTTTTCACTATCATAACATAAAACCTAGATTCAGACCTATTGATAATATATTTGTTTGTTTTTATGCATCCAAGAACAAACCAACCACCCCCCACATGCACCTGCAAAGGCAAAACCAGTAAAGCTCTGTTTACTGAGATTAAGTTAATGGGTTTTTTTATGATTATATGAGTTGGGCTTGTTTGACTGATGTTGTTTATGGTATTTTTTGGAAAGAGTGAAATTGCATTAATTGTGATTGCTTCTTGTTTCATCATGCATATATATATTACTAGTATATATGCCCATAGGTTCTATAATTATCATGCACTTGCACATAACAACTCTATACGTATTTCAATTACTCTATACGTATTTCAATAGCTATTAGAATTTTCATTATCACAAGGAGAACAAATATTGAGTATAAAAAGGAAATTTTTTTAAAAAGGAATGCAAGGCTAAAAAATTATTTGTACTAAAATCAATAAATATGTGATTGTAAAACAAAATATATTAATGAGGGAGTGCATCGGCCACGACCAATCCCATCACTGGAAGAACGAAAACTTTTTTAATGTAATATATATCTTATCATAACAAGAAATATCACCCCATACATTTAATAAACATATAAATTTGAATGAAAGTAACCTAATGCGTCACTGATGGATACTAAGGGTACGTGTTGATTCTTAAATCATGTAGATTTTCGATTTTTTGTATGTGGGTTTAAGAGATAGCAATCACTATGCAATTTAAAAGATTCTCAAATATTGGAAGATTACAAAACTTTTTGAATTTGAATTGATCAAAGTGGGAAAGAGAAGCTTAAAGAAAAATTTCTAAAAATAAAAATGAATTATTTCTCTTTCAAATGATGAAAGGATATACTCCCTCTATTTCATAAAAAAATGTCTATTTTTTATAGGACACGGAGATTAAGAAAAATGAGATTGTATGGTGTATATTATTTGAATTTTTGTCTTGTTAATTTTGATCCACATACTGTTTGTTTTTTTTAAGAAATAAGACATTTTTTTTGAGACGGCTCAAAAAGAAAAATAAAATTTTATACTCCCTCCGTCCCATTAGTAGTGTCTCATTCCTTTTCGGCACGGTTATTAAGAAAATGGTATTTTGTGGTGTGTATTGTTTGACTTTTGAGTGGTTGATTTTTGTCCACATATTTGTTACCTTTTTTTAGAAATGGGACAATTCTAATGGGACAACCAAAAAAGGAAAATGGAACACTACTAATGGGACGGGGGAGTATTTTTTATGGGATGAGGGAGTAATGATTAATGGAGGCGGTGAATAAAGAGTGTGGTAAGTCACCTAACCGTCCCTCTTTTTTTGACTTTAACACTAATGGTCGGTCAAATGGAGTTCGAGTTTATTTAATGAAGAAGTTGTCACAATAATCACATTATTAACTTCTACCTACCTAATAACATACTATGCTATCTATTTTAGGTTGCATGATTGAACCTTTACTTGACTTTTACTAGGTATTATATTGGTATGGTAATAATACAGGTTTCTTTCAAAATCTCGCATGATTTATAATTAGGGATAAATTCAAAATTTAAGAATAAAGAGGGTGATATTCAATTTTACATGTACAAATTTGTAATTTCAAAATAATAATTATTTAAAAAATATAAATACAAATCGAATCAATTACACAATTTACTGAAAACGGTGGCTCATTCGCCTCCAAATCCATCTACTCGTTCAGATAAAATCAGTCGCATTGTGAAGTTTTGACCTATTTTCGCACTTTTTATCATCTTCATAATATTTTGTAAAGTATAAAAATAAAATACGAGATTATACTAGAAAAATTGTTCGAATTTAAGCTACATATATATGATATGACTTATGAGGAGAAGGGGTTCATTGATATGCTGTGAAAAATGTTAGTGGCGAAACATTAATGGCAATATCTACTGCACAACCATGTGATGATTTTTATTAGGTTTCTGATCATATTGTATATCACGCCATTGACCATATTTTTTAATTAATACGTACAAACTAAAATTTCAGAAGTCTAGCATTACATTTAATTTATTGAAGAATATCTAAGAATAATATCTGCCTCCGTAACAGAACATTTAATTTTTTGTCATAACTTTACAAAATTGTACTTAGATCCCATTTGGAAGAGCTTATAAACAATTTATTATAACTTATTCTAAATAATAAGTCACTTCACGCGTATTTTAGAACTTATCGAAATAACTTATTTTAAATAATAAATTACTTTTAACTTATTTTCATAAATTAATATTATTAACTTATGGCAACTTTAAGCAACTTTTTAAAGAGGTTTACATATCAAATCCCATCAATTATATTTTTATTAGTTTTATTTTTTTGTCTATATAAATTATTATTATTTTATATATCTAAACACAATTAACTTATTAAATTTAAGTGTTTATACCATAAGTTCTTATAAAAAAATTATTTTATTATAAATCATTAATTAAATTATTTTCCCAAGGACTTATAATAATCAAGCTTTTAGCTTTATTGGGCCTTCAATTTTTACTAAGCTACAACTTATAACAAACTATACGACTTATCGCGTGGGGCCACGGCACTAAAGATTCGTACTGTTTATATTTTGTGGAGTTACGGCACTAAAGATTTCGACCTCTATATTTTGGTGAAATTACTATTTTATCCTCTAAAATTGTATATCTGCACTCCCAAAAATTATAAATTCTACTCTTGTCACTCAACCCACAAATTGAGTATCCGCCCGTACAAAACGAATCAAATATTTTTCACGGATCCAACTCATTTTGGAAACTAGAGATTCATGTTAAGCAGATGTTTGAACTTAATAGCCCAATATTTAATGGATCAGCATCTTATTGTGCAACCCAACATGAACATGTGGGCCTCTATAGATTTGCTTAAAAAGTATGAGATTAGAGGACTTCCATTTTACTCCCTTTCCGTCCCATCAAATTTGTCCCGTTTCTTTTCAGCACGATCATCAAAAAAAGTTGTTAGTTTGTAAATGAGTAGATCTCACAATATAAAACGAATACTTTATGCTTTCTTTTCCCCCAGATAAGATCAATGGAACAATCCAAAAAGGAATGAGACAAGCTTAGCAAGACGGAGGGAGTATTTTTTATGACAAAGGGATCCGTCATCGGCCGCTACCCAATGTGCACACAGAGAAAATCCTCTCTTATGTTGGACTTCCAATTTCTATGGAATGCTTTGCTTTCTAGAGAAGCATAAACAAAGGAGGAATCACTTCATGCAACTTTCAAAAGCCATCCTTTTCCCCTGCACACAACACAACTGTTTCCAATCCAAATACTTAAGCCATGCATCTCTTTTCTCATCTTTCTACTTTCTAAAATTTCAATTTTCTGCACAGATTTAGACCACCCAGTCATGTCTCTAAGCCCTCCTAGACCTAATGGCAATGGAAACTTCAACCTCTACTGGTGCTACCAATGCCATCGCACGGTCAGGATCGCGTCTCAAGATCAATCCGGCGTCCTTTGTCCCCGCTGCTTAGGCCAATTTCTCTACGAAATCGACAGGACAAGGCCCCAACCGGTTTTCGAATTCACTGCATTCGATCCCTCTCCGGAGGCCCGAATTATCGAAGCATTGGCCCTCATGCTCGATCGTCCACTCGGAGTGGACAATCCCCGAGATGAAGGCCCGACTCCAACTGATCGGGCCTCCATTTTGGGCCAAACCCGGGCTCACGGCCGGAGAAGGCGACGCTATAGGGAGTCTGAAGATGAGGAAAGCCTAGGCCGGTTTCGGCCTAGGAGGGGTTCTTTGTTTGATGATGATGAGGATGACGGTTGGGGGCCCGAAAGCGGGATTATAGCACGGCCCAGAACCTGGGTTATTCTCCGGCCTACGGGCCCATTCCCTGCAGACAGAAACAGACCCAGAGGAAGGCGAGGAATGGACCCTAGAAACTACTTCGCCGGGCCGGGTCTAGATGAACTCATCGAAGAATTAACTCAGAATGACAGGCCCGGCCCGGAACCAGCTCCAGACTCAGTAATCAATGACATTCCAACAATTAAACTAACACAAGCACATTTAGAGATGGACACAGAGTGCCCAGTTTGCAAGGAAGAACTCAAAGTAGGGATGGAAGCAAGAGAATTACCTTGCAAGCATATCTTCCATTCTGACTGCATTGTTCCATGGCTAAGGCTCCACAATTCTTGTCCGGTGTGCCGGAATGAGCTGGAGGTTCCACAACAAAGTTGTCAAGATGAAGACGTCAGCAGCAGGAGGTGCCCGCGGCTGAGGCAGCTGGGAAATATGTGGCCCTTCCGATCCAGATACCGGCCGCTTCGCCCACATGGCGACCGGGCCGCACATAACCATGGTGAGCACTGAACTACACAATGGCCTGCTATGCATGGTCAGAAATGTATAAATTCCATTCATGTGAATATTGTATATCAAACTAAATAGCAAAAATGTGAATATGTAAATCTGCCTGTTTTTCAGCAGCTGAATCATGGAGGTGCAATATTCTGTAAAGCATGGAGCAAACTGACAGAAGGCAAATGATGTTTACCATGGTTCTGGTGTTCAAGATCAGTAGTACTGTAGTACTATATTAAGTATAAGAATTTAACAGGGAACATATAATTCGGAACTTTCGGCTCATGTTTCACCAGTTAGCATTTCCTCTGATACTTTCTATGCATGTGAATAATATTACATTCTCTTCGGCTGGTGATGATTACCAGCTTTGAAGCCTTCTGTATAAGCCGTATTCTTGAATATTGTCTGCAATAGAATTTCGTGTACGTTAGGATCAACTGGTAGCTAATTAACGAAGCAAATAAGCTTTGATTAATCTCTTTTACTTTAAAAGCTATCGGTGCAACAGATATCGCTATATAGATCAGTATAAGCCGTATCGGAAACGCCTCGGATACGGCCCCTCCTTCCCAAACGTATCCGTGCTTCTTAGTATATAGCTAATAAGGCTGCAGAGGAAAGTTTGATACTCACGGCAAGGTTCTTCAACTCCATGCCCAGTTGTTTGTTGATATTGTTTGAAACTATGGATTCAAGTTGCTCCCGATATTTCTGATCATTCTCTTCCACTTTAACCTGTACAGGAAAAATAATCAGATCTCAGAAGAGTCCCTCAACTAGTAGACTCAGAAAGGGGATTATTACTGACCTCTGATAGAATTATGGATCTTGTCTTTTCCAAAATCTCTTCAACAAATTTATCAGGGTCAGCATAAGTGATTGACATGTTCACAGCAACAGGAGATTTCGCCTTTGTAGATGGTTTTGCAGGTTTTGCCCCTTTGAAAGATCAAGAATCAGCAAAAATTTCATGCATCATCCATAATGTGCAACCATAAAAGGAGGGGAAAAAACAAAAATAAGAAAATAGTAACACCGGGACGTTCAAGAGATGTGTGAGGTACAACAAGGCAATGTTCAACACTCACCAACCCTTCGAAACCACCAAAAGAGTTTCGAGTGAACAAGGAGATAAAACTTTTAAACAAGCTTAAAAGCCCTGAATTTGTGAATTAATCTCATGCATTACAACTGGGGCCTTTTAACAGCATAACTTGGAACGTCATCCAATCCAAGATGAGTCAGCAATGAAGATATCAGGAGTTCGGGGCATGCTTATTATTAGCTATAGGAAAAATAGATAAAGATGAATCTAGTATACGAGGAGTGAACAAAGGATGATAATCTATCAAGTATCAAGGATAAATGTATATGAATGAATCCAAAGGTTGGTTAACCTTCGAGCTTCCTTTATATAGGAAGCAAGCCGTCAGTTTCCAGTAAAAATCCATAACTTTCAGTAGACAATAATTTCAGTCATGTTTTTTAGTTGAAACCTAGACATATGAGGCTTCAAAAAATGGTATAGGGGACAAACCCTAGTTCTTCCCCAATAAAAGCAGTCAAATCTGCAAACTTGACGGTCATGCATGAGATTTTTGTGTCAAACAGAGACATCCCTTGTGACCTCTTGAAGATAATTCGTTACTAATCAAAGATCAAGAGCTCACTATCAAAAACTATCCTTCCAATACAGCCAAACAGATAAATCATTTAGTCATTCTGTTGAATTTTCCTACATGATTCTTTATAAGCTGAGTCCAAGTGTATAGCTAAGATGTGCACTATCCATGGAATTAAAAAGCGCTCGAGGCGTATGCCTCGAGGCCCGCCTCGGAGCGAGGCGCTGAAAAAAGATCTGAGGCGTACGCCTCGTTGAATTCGCTTCGCCAGGCCGCCTCAGCCCGTCGAGGCGCGCCTTGAGGCGTACGCCTCGAGTCGACGGCTAAGGCGTTCGAACCATAAATTGGGGCCTATTTTCTTTGACCCATTCTTTAATTTCAACCAAATAATTTAAATTGGCCCAAATTTCATACAACCCATAAGTTTATTTTTCAAAATTTATCAAAATCGATTCAACCCTAATTGACTAAAACCCAATTTTCTTCCAAATCAAAACAATTTACCGTGAAACCTCCCTCTTGCCGCCCGAAAACCACCGCCCCTTCTGCCGAAACGGCCGCCCGCGACTTCCCGTCGTGAGTTGATTTTCTAGTTATGGTGAGTTGATTACACGCCACTCACTTCACGGGAATTGTAATCGATTTCTTTTTCTGATACAATACTTGCATTCTCTTTTTTTTTTTACTCTTATAACATGTAGACTGTATATTGTAATCGAGTTTCTCTCAATTAATTATGAGTATTGTGAAATTGAGTATTGTGGAATTAATTATGAGCATTCTCTCGCTATTCGAATTAAATATGAACATTAAGTAATTATTTGCAATTTCGTTCAAGTGTTGGAAGTAGCAATAGAGGTACTTTAAATTTAATTAATAATTTAAACTAACTAATAATTTAAACTTTTTTGTATTATAGTATATTGCTAATTTAATATTTTAATGATGATGAAGATTGATGATGTTTAATTTGTGATGTTGAGATTTAAGAACTTATAACTCTTTGTGTTGGTGTGAATAGGTTTTTTTGTTGGTTTAAACTTGGAAGAAACTTGATTTTATGTGTTTATGTGTTTTTGTGGTGTTATATGTTTATTAGGGAAAAAATAGAATTTACGCCGATTTTTACGCCTCGTCGCTCGAGGCTTACGCTGTGACGTAAAGAATTTCTTTTTGAACTTTGGCACTATCTATTGTTAGTCTGATTTATGAGATGAAGTGTAGGGAATCGTCTTAACACCAAAGTATTGAGAAAATACCTGTAGCAATTACTGATTGGCTATTCAGGGAGGTGTAATTTTTCTCTAAACCTTGAGAAAGTTCCTGTTTTGGAGGAAGATCGGCCAAGACTTTTGCATCAGACGGGACAAGACTAGCTAGATCTGGGGGTTGATCCTTCCCTACAATTGGATTAGCCTGTATAACAGTAAAAGCAACACCCATCATTCAAATTTGATTATAATACTAAGAAAACAAGCTAACTACAAACTGACTAAATATTACCTCCAGATCAACATAGCCAGGGGGTTTTCCAATTGAATTCAGAAACTTGTCAAGATCATGAGCATTAAGAGCTGTTGGGTAGTAAATTGTCTTAGAGACAAGCTTGATATAAAATGATAACGACTGAACAATACTCATGCACAAGATATTCCAAGAGTGCTATTGAACTATTCTGGACAAGTTTTGAGGGAGACCGAAGCCTAAGCCGGGTGCGAGGCTCATCTTTATATGAAACATAATTTGCATCAGTAATAACAAGCACAATTACATCAAGGGGCTAGATATGCACCAATTCTCATCTTGCAGAACCTTATTGACTAGCATTAACTCTAGTCTCTAAGTATCATTCACATAAAAATCCTTATATTCTCATTTTTAACACCCACGGTGCAACTTTGATCTTCAGCATCCACTCATACATTATCAACAGAATTCTCAATATCTTCAAATATTCTTATACTCCTTACCAGCCAAACAATCCAAGAAACTGAATGTCTGAACATTCTCTGCACAAACTTATTTTACTAATCTAGTTGCCCAAATACAATGAATATAGACTCAAACTCTAGTCAACTCAAAATATTCCAAATATCCAAATCACTTACCAATAGACATGTCATTTGACAATGGATGGAAGAAACAGCATTCTTGAGATTTAAATCCTTTATCTAACAACAAAGAAACATGCCTTCATAAAAGCCAAAGGGAAGTGTTTCAATAAAATTTCTTAGTACCAAGAAAAGCAGTAGAAAATTATTATCATGATCGAGCTCAGAAGACAAAGGAAATGTACCTTGCTGATTCATTCACAATTGCAAACGGGGTAACACATCCTAGGGGCACCTACAATAAATTAAATAGATGCATAGAGCTATAAGCCCAATTATATTGAAAATCACTAACCACATTAAGGGAATTAAATGAAAATTCTACTGTAACTGTTAATAACATTTACTTCATAACAATATTCAATTTGAAAAAGAAAGCAACGATTTAACAGGAAAAGCACTTCTACCTGTTCAGACTGAGGATGTATGTATAAATGCTATAGCATGACAATTTCTTAAAAGCTTAGAAAACAATAATGTAAAAAGTAACGTGTTCACTGTCAGAGTTGTCCAGGCAAAAGAAAATTGTTTTTTCCTATAAACGAGTTTATGGCTCACCTGTAAGAATCAAATATAGGAATATGTGGTCATATTTAGTTCCCAGTATAGGAGATCATGTTAATCCTATGTATATTACTCCACCAAACTCTGTGGATGCGGATCAGCATATCTATACCAGACAACCTCATTGAGTGATACAAATTACTTCTGTTTCCAGCTAAGATTTAGCCGAACCTATTTTTCTCTCTACTGTTCACATTTACAAAATAACATGGCTAAAAAGAGTATCTGTAACGAGTAACCACAGCAAAGTGAAAGGGTAAAATATATACTTCATAAGTTACTAAACCGAGTTTTTTTGTAAATGGTTCTGTTAACTTTTAGGCAGACAAAGCAAGAGACAGCGTAATATCATCATTTAAATGAACAATCAAGTAATAATATTATTATTATAAACATAATAGGTTGCATATAAACAGAGTAAAATAGATAAGAAGAAGCACACACGTGAAGAATCTCGGAAAGTGCTTCTTCTGGAGCCATCCTTAGACCTCCTTTCCCCAGACCAAGTCTCTGAGACAGAACTGCATAACCCAAATGGAGAGATCAAACAGTATTACTGAAATGACATTAAAAGTTTCTTTTCATCAGAGACACTAAACTTTTAGAATATCAATTCTTCGGCAGAACAACATGTACAAATAAATGCCAACCTCAAAAAGTATAGCTATTTAAAATAGTTAAGTGATTAACGAAAAAATTATATGTACCTTTTAGATCTACTTTTGTGTCCGACAATGCAGAAACAATATAGTATCTTTGTTTCTTGTCCTGTTATATTACAGAGAACATCAAAAAGTTCAGATAAATAACCAATAATAAACTATTCCGCATCCACTCTCATGTATCATCACATCTTACCTTCAAGAACAGATTCTTGCTGAGTGCACCCTTCATGTTTCCAACATATTTTGCCTGATGCAAACAACAAGATTAACTTGAACTCAAACTTTAATAAGTAAAGAACTACCTAAAACATTCTATTACCTGAGCTTCAACTGTCAATACAACAGGATGCTCGTACTTGGAGAAACTAATTTGAAGCTCCTGAAGAGAAATCGCTAAAGAGATTACAAAATAGGCAGTAAATATAAACTAATATATGGACTTGACACCAATTATATTGCTTACATACTGGATGAATCTAATAGAAACTGGACCGAATAACATCAAAAGGTTCCTAACTTCACATCAGTCTTTACAGAATAAACAAAAATAATAAGCATACAGATTATCTCCATCTGTTCTTCACTCAGACAATTTCACCACTACATGTGCTTGAAAAATTATATCTTAGTACTTCAAAAAACACAAAGAAAAACATTCCACCCCGGTATCTGATAACCAACCTGCAAATGCATCTTCACTTAGAAAACTCTGTATCCTCAATACACATAAAACGGTTCGCAATCCAGTTAGAACAGCGTAATTAAATATCAATCAACGGATTCTACAACTAGTGTTTAAAAACTAATCAATCAACTTAGGTAAATTAATCTCATTCACCACAAGATTTTACTAAAAATACTAATCCGCCATAAAGATTTTGTAGTTTTCGATTCCGAGAAATCAATGCTCCATTGCAGTAACTGAAGAATTAGCATAAATTACCTGCAAACGATCAAGAAGCTGCTCTTTCGTGAAAGCCATCTCTCTTCCGATGAAGCGCCGGTTAGATTTTGCTTAAAGCGGCAGACAAGATTTTGTAGTGTTTTCTTTTTCATCCCGAGAGGTATTTGTTTATAGTTAATTTCCAATAATACCCTCCAATGAATAGAAGTGTTCAACCTTGTCTTCGGAAATATACTCCAATATATTTTTTCATGTCATTATAAATTTAAAATTTTGCATCTACCACGAAAAAACTTAACCGCCACTATTAGCATCTTTGGCTCGTAATTTAAAATCGAATTCAGTATCATTCAAAATTAAATTGAATTAATTATCGAATCACAATTTTAAATCAAATCGAATTCAGTATCAAACTAAAAATAAATAAAATGGAATTAGATATAAATTTATAATACTATATATGAATTTAATATCAATATAATTTCAAAACCATATTACAAAATGTTACCTTGGTCATTAGGGTTGCAACGGGTCAGTACAATTCTTAGTGCAATTTAAGAATCGAACATAATATATAGAAGGGGTACAGTTCGATTATGATCAAGGTGTATTTTAAAGTTGTAACTGAATTAAACCGCTAATAGATGGTTTCATTAGCGTTATTAATAAAAAGAATTTAACGATTGACTAAATTTTTTTTTACATTATTCATGAATATAGTTTTTTACATGTTTGTGTGTGTTAGTCAAAATGTTTGGATTTTTTTTTTTTTGATGACGAAAGTAACTCGCAGCCGCTATCGAAATGTGCGCTAACCAAAATGTCTGGTTTTTAAATCAACGCATAGTTGCATAAAGGCACGTGCAATGGGAGTTTTATGCTGGAATTTTTAAATATCAATTCTTGAATTATAATTAAAATATTGAATGAGATTATATTAGTAGGATGACAATTTTGCGCGTCGGTGTTGGGTAGTATAGTACCCGGACCCACCTTGCATTTTGGACATAGGACCCAGTTCCGAACCCAGACTTGCACAAGTCCGGAAATTTGGAACTAGCTTCTGATCCGCAAGGGGTGGGTCTACCAAGCCACAGACCCATTGGTTTGATTTGAATTGTTAATTTTAAATTGTCTTATTTTTTAATTATTACTTTTTATTAGTAAAAATCTTTTTGTTTGAATTTTCTTATTATGATTGTCATGTATTATTTAGAATAAGAAAATTCAAATAGCATAAAATAAGATTTAATAAAAAAAATTTAATAATGCAGGTTTGGAATAGGGATAAGTGGGGAGGGGTGGGTAGAGAAATTGAATCCGGACCCGCCCCGAACCTATGTAGGTTAGGTCAAGACCGTCCCGTACTTCTATAGGTCTAGGTATTACCCGCCCCATTGCGGGGCGGGGAGGGACGGGTCGGATCTGGCGGGTCCGATTCCAATTGTCATCTCTATGTATATTAGTTCGATTCGGTTCTATCACTTTCTAAACTTTTGAAACTGTAAATCGAATATTATAAACGATTTCTAAAAAATCTAATCTGAACTACAAAACTAAATCCAACCATATTTTTTAGTTCAGTTCGATCTCATCGGCCACTACACCCTTACATTAGTCGTGGAATATTTGAAAATTAATAGACCATTGAAAATAAGTTGAATTGGGCGTACCTATGAGATACATGATTCAGAAGTATATTCAAATAAGTTGAACCGAAGGCCCAGTTGGCCCATATACTTTTGTCAATCTGGACTATGAAATGGGCCGCATTTTAACTCGATTAAGCTAAAGTAAACTCCTACCATCAAATATATAAAATGTCAATTTACTTTTATAAGTCAATTACTAAAAAAATAAAATTAAGATCAATATTTTAAAAAATGCGAAAGAAAATACAAATGAATCTCACTACACGTAGTGGTTTAATAAATACAAAACGACTTAGGATTCCCCAAATGCAAATTATACACACATGGCAACCACAAGCATAGACTCAATATATGAGATAAATCCATTTGTTCTTGGATGAATAGATGCTCCAATGCACATGATGTGTTGCAAATAATAAGCTTCAAATAATCACCATGTGGGCTCCATCACATGCTCATCATATAAGGTGGGTAGCTTGTGGCGGAAGGTCATGGGTTCAAAACCCACTAAGACCACTATGTATGAGTCTGTCACCAATGCTTAGCCTAAGGTAGTTGAACCCTCCTATGTTGTTTGCATGCTAGAGCACAAGAGCAATGTTTACCCAGTGCGCACTTCGGTAGCGACTGCGGGTTACCCTCGTCATTAAAAAAAATCCTTCCAAATCCAAAATATGCCGTATAATAATAATAATTTCAAGATTATTGAATAGCATTCCCTCCGTCCCACTCCATTAGTCTCATTTCATTTTTTTGGTTGCATCACTCCATTGGTCTCATTTCATTTTTGCAATTAAAATACTCCTCTAACATATTCAATGGACCACAAAACTTTATTTTATTTTACACAAAAATCAACTTTCTTAATCTCTGTATCGAAAATAAATGAGATCAATGGAATGAGACGGAGGCAGTATTAAATATTTATTCTTAAACTTTAGTGTATTACATTAGCATGGGCAGCAATGGTAGTGGAGTGGGGAGTAGGAAACAAACTATGTCCTTTGTCTACCAAACCTACAGGTCTAGTAGAAGTTAATGCAATAGAATAAACATAGGTCAAATTTAAAACTTAGGGCTGACCCACTATAATTTAATGTTGAAAAGACCATGTACAATGTAATGTAAGAGAAGATATTAGAAAAAAAATCACAAAAATTAGACAGGTACATGTGCAAAATCGACTTTGGTTCAGATTGACATTAGTCACATATATACTTAAATCATCTCATCATAGTCTTATATATGTCGTTTCTATATAATAAGTTATCTACATTTGAAATTGATTTATATCGATCTTGTTGAACCATACGCAATTCAAATACGTGCGAACTTGCATTTACCTATGTGTTTTAGAATTCCAAGATTTTATATATGATTTCAAATTTTAATGTCAATATATTTATTCTAAATACCTAATTATATAGGGTTTATACTGGATATACCTAATTATAAGGTTCGGGTGAGTTTAAATTTAAAAAATAATCCATTGATCTATATGTAGGTTAAGAAAATTACGAATCCGTGGTGGTTTAGTTTTTTTTGAAAATCGTAACGGGTAGGGTGGACGGTTTGGTGGGTTGCTATTTTTCTAAATTATGTCGATAAAATTAATTATAACTAAGTGTCCGAGAATCCCAAGTTTTTACATATGATTTAAAAACTTTTATTAAAATATACTAAATCTAAAACATTTAATTATATAGGATTTATACCGATGACTAATTACACTAATGCAAAAGCCCTTCAATAACAAATCAATTAGAAAAAGAAAAAAAAAGAAAAAAAAAAAAACACATGTATTAATAATGTATATATATTTCCTAGTATAGGTCAGTAATGTCTTCATGAAATAAACTGAAGATCATCTAATGAATGAACAAATAAATATGTAGAAATAAATAAATAAATAAATAAATAAATAATTCAATCAATCAATTCCTCAGCAGAAGCTCCACAAACGAATATCGCCATCTTCAAACGAGCAATCCTCCACCATCAAAGGATCGAAGAAAACTCCATTAAGCATCTCATTGTACTTGGGGGAGTCAAAGTTGTACCACGACGCCATCGCAGCCACGCTCTCCTCCGCAAAATCCACCTTATAATCTCCATCAATCACAAATTCCGCTAACGAGATTCGATCATCTTCGATCCGAACGCTCGATTCCGAAGAAGAAATATCCGGCGACGAGCTCGAAGTAGAAGACGATGAGACGGGACAGAGGGGATCGGAGATTCTAGAAGCCTCCAGAACGTTCGAATCCGCCGCAGCAGCAGCCGCGACTCTCTGGATCGACTTGGGCGACATGGCGGCGTCGGAAATTAGGGTTTTGGGACAATCTTGCGAGGAGATTGGGAAATTGAGATTGGCGGAGGAGCCTTTGAGGCAGAGGAGTGCAGCGTCGTAAGCCCTAGCAGCTGCTTCCGCAGTGGAGTAGGAGCCTAACCAGATTCTCGTCTTCTGATTGGGCGCTCTGATTTCTGAAACCCATGATCCCCAGGTTCGCATTCTCACTCCTTTGAATCTCTTCTTGCTCTGAGAGGTATGGTTTTGTGATGAAGAAGTCTTGGTCTGTGTCTTCACCATTTTGTGCGTGTGTTTTTTGTTTGATTGATGATTTTGGAATGGGATAATGATATTGTGGATGAGGGAGGAGTTTGGGCGTATTTATAGGTGTTTGTTTTGGGTCAAGGAGTTTAGTTAATTTTTTGAGATGGGCGACAGATATTTGCCAGTAATGATTATGTGTTGAGATAGAAGAATAGGAAGAATATGAGGCTTCCTACTACCTTCACTCGACAATGACTTTACTAAATTAGTAGTAATAGAGAGAATTTCGATTTTGCTTTTATAATATGGACAATGTTCATTTTGAGTTTTTATAAGGCAGTCATGTCCATGTTTTTAAAAGTGTACTTTATACGAGAAAAAATTATCGTACAGCTGATTTTATGGATCTTGTGGTGTGGAGTAACGTCACATCATATTTAATTTGTAGTTTCTTTAAAATAGATGATATCTATGATTCTATACCGGTAGCTAGACCCGTTTGGGGTAGATTTTTTCGTTTACACATCTCTTTTTAGTTGCCTTTTTTAGGTAATTTACCAGTAATTTGAAATGGTAATCAGTAACATAGCGTCAGACACACCTCACTTGATTGAAAATTTATTAGGGGACATAAAATATGCACGTGAAATACACCCTCTATCGAAAGGATTTACGTTACACAACTAAAAACGGATGCAACTATAATTGATCAAAATCGAAACATTAATAGTAAAGAAACTACTTTTGAATTGACTTTCCTATTGTGTATTTGTACATGACTAATTGACTACTATTGGATGCGAGATCGATTGTTCTCATAAAATACGAGATAGAAATATGATTTTTGAATTTAAAAATCGGAATATCTAATAGTGGGATTGATTTTAGAAAGGGAGTGAGCGTATTGAATCTTTTGACGTGTGAAAAGAGAGAAATGTGAATGCTTTGAAGAATTACTAACATGGCGAGACAGCTGAGAAGTGGCGAATTTTTCAAAGGCCAACACAGTTTTGCTCAGAAAAAGGGTGACTTTTTGGCTGTGGAAGCATATGCACCATTCTCAAAATAAATATTTAATAATTTAAAAATCCTTGACTTGTAGAGCAAGCTATCCCTCTTAGACCGTGTATATTTTTTACTGCGTATATTTATACTATTAATTACTACCGTAAGAGTTGATTAATTGCAATTAAAAAACAATTTACATTGGAGTCACATGGGCTGGCTTAAATTAATTAGAACTAAACTTATCTTATAGTATATAAATAATATTGGACTATAATTGATATTACATCCGTCCCGCTATTTCTGTCTCACTTCTTTTCCGTACGGAAATTAAAAGAGTAGATTATAAAGTATGAGAGATGAGTAGATGATAAAGTAGGAAAGAGAAAATGAGCGAGAGTAGATGATAAAGTTAGAGAGAAAATGGTAAAATAAGAGACAAAAGATGTTAATGAAAGGGAAAGTAGGAGAAAATATGATATAGTATAAGAGATAATGATAGTGATTTTCAAATTGGAAAGTGAGACATAAATAATGGTTCTGAAAAAAATGAGACAATAATAACGGAACGAAGATAATAATAATATATCTAAATATTCTAGAAGTATGTATAGAATAATGTAATTCTAGAGAGAGAAACATAGGATACTGTACTGGTCATAGGCAGCTTCGCGGATTTTGCAGGGATGCTTGTGGGAGTGAGTGAGGTGGTCAGTTGTCTGAACATAATCCATCGCAAAATATAGATAAAAATTAGAAAGTGATTTATTTATTTATTGTATTATTAAACCTCAGCAGGAAAAAAAGAAAAACAGCTGGTGCATTTCTGTCATCATGAACCTCCTCAAAACGCGTCTGTTCAAATTAGTGAGTTTTGTTTCTAATTTTGTTATATTGTCGTTATTATTTTTGGTTAATGGGGATTGAGTAGGATATGATGTGTTAATAGCGCGTGAAGTGAAAAATAAATTCAACTAAATTCCCGGAAATCCCTCTTCACTGATAATACTAATTACATTGAAATATAATTTTGGTTAATTAGGTCGACACAATGTAAACTCCTATCCTTTATTCCAATTGTAGGGTCCGTTATCATTTAACTCAAAAACACATACTGACTCGTTTCAAATGGGTACTTAAATTAAAAAAGTTGATGATAAAGTATGAGAGAGAAGTAGATGATAAAGTATGAGAGAGAAGATGAGTGAGATAGTTAGAAAATGGAATAATAAAGTAGTGAGAGATAAAAAGATTAATATAATGAGAGTATAAAAAAGTAGATGAGAAATTATTTCATTGGAAATAGGTCATTTCAAATCGAACGCCCAAAAAAAAAAAAACATGTCGTGTCGTTTCAAATGGGAAGGAAAATACTTTTTGAGATTAACTTAGAAGTCGGAATCATTATATATCCAAGACTAAATGGGGCAATTGGCCTTTAGCTAATAGATATTTTTCCAGAAAAATTGACCTATAAAAGATTTATTTATTTATTTTTCTAAATAAGATTCCTATATTTATTTTTCTAATTGATAAAAAGTATACCCATAAACAAGCATTATTGACAATCAATAATATAATTTCCACCACAAATTGTGGAAAGAAATAGTACATGAACTGCAACTAGGCCCATGTAGGAAATTCGAAAGGTTGTTACACCAACCAAATAAAATTTATGATCCTTGCTGTACGGTGAATCACATTATGTAAGTACATTAGGATAGATAATATTATAACTTTATTATATAATTTTATATAATCAAAGGAATGTGGTGGAAAATTGCTTATAAGAATATCAAAAGGGAATTATGATGTGATCGGGATAATATGAACTCATGGAAGGAGATTCCGTACGTACCTTAGCTTGCATCAATAAATGAAAGGAGTTTGCAAATATTTGAGTAGGCCATGTTTTTCTTGTGGAGATCGAGGCCAGCTATTGGCTTAGACCAAAATCTATTAGGGCAAAATAAAGACGGTTGTGAATTTTCCTCGTCATAAAAATATGTATATACATGAGAAAAACATGAAATTCTTATAATGATAGTTTTCAAAAACTGAAATTGTCCAGGTGATTCATAAAGGTAAGAGAATAATTTGCAATCATTAATCTAATATGGCAAATTTGATTATGTTATAAAATACGAGTAAACGAAATACGAGAAAATAAATAAAACAATAACACAAGAATGCAAATTTGATTATGTTATAAAATACGAGTAAACGAAATACGAGAAAATAAATAAAACAAGAATATAAGAATTTACGTGGTTCGGTCACTATAAAAGAGGAAGAAAATTCATTATAAAATAGGAGAATACAAATTCTGATCTCCGAAATATGTTCCTAGACTCAAAGATTAATTCTTAGATGTATGTGTCTAAAATATGAGGAAACCTATTTAGTTATAAGAAAAAATTATTGATAAACTTCATTAATTATGCGAACTCAATTTCCTTAAAGGATTAGGATTTGAGCTATATAATAAAACAAATTAAGACAATCATATGCAACAAATTCGATCTATAGAGCTATTGAAGGTTCGATCTTTTCACGAGACAAAACCACTCTAATTAGGGATGGGCTAAAGTGAACTCTGGATCAATGAACAAAATTTGGGATTCTACGTAATGGCTCTCACACCCACCCTTGTTTGGAAGCAATTCTCCATCTGGTTAATAAATGTAGATACTAATATTTTTTTAAGAGGAAAATATGTGATCACTATTCGGTAGAGATGACAATTTTGCGGGTCGAGGCTGGGTAATATAATACCCGGACCCGCCCCGCAAGTTCGACTAAGAGATCTAGATCCAGACCCAAACATGTACGGGTCTAGAAATTCAGAACCAACCCCGGACCCACACGGGGCGGATCTACCCGACCCCAAACCCATTGGTGCCGTTTCAATTGCTAATTTTGAATTATCTTATTTTTTTAATTATTAATTTTCGTTGGTGGAAGCCTTTTTGTTTGGATTTTCTTATTATTGTTGTCAGCTATTAATACCTAAAAGTGTGAATTGAAGAACAAGAAAATTCAAATAACATAAAGTAAGATAACATAATAAAATTAATAAAAAATAATAATAATGCGGGTCTGAAACGGGATGGGTGGGGGCGGGACGGGTAGAGAAATTGAACCCGAACCTATCTCGGACCCACGCGGATTGGGTCCAGGCCCGCCCCATACTTCTACGGTTCTAGCTTCGGGTATTACTCACCCCATCACGGGGCGGATCAGGTCGGGTCCGACGACTCCAGTTCCAATTGTCATCTAGTATGCTTTGGTAAACGCTATTAAGACAATCACGTTCAACAAATTTATTTATGAGAATGTCGGCCGAATTCGATTTTTTTATATTTACGTACGAGATAATTTTATTCATTTCATTCGCAATGGTAGGAAAGTGCTTGTTTTTCTTGATTAGGGATGGGCTAAAGTGAATTGGGAGCATTGAATCTTGTACTAGTTGGTAAGACAACCATATCCATATGTCTTCAATCTTGATGGGGAAAAAGAATATAGTAAATTAACTTCGAAAATATATAATATAACGACTTTAATTTTATATTGGTCCAGCCCGACCTATTATTTATTGGGCCCACCTGGCGTTGGACCAACCCATGTTTTAATGTTAGGGTCATGAGGTTTTTCTTTTAGGCATACTCTGTATTGGACCTATTGATATCAACAACTTATAATTGGGGATCAAGTCTACAATTTCCTAGAAGGTACGAATATGCAATTTCAAGAAATTTAAATAATACTCCCTCCGTCCCGCTCCAACTAACCTATTTTTTATTTTGGGAACCGTCTCAAATGATACGTTTCCACAAATGAAAATATTTTTTTTAAAAAGTCATAAATTATCTTATACTTTATCATTTTTCTTTTTTACTTTAATCATTTAAAAAGTCTTAATTCCTGCGCCGAAAAGAAATAGATCACTTAGAGCGGGACGAATGGAGTAAAAATTTTACAAATCAGGTGTGTTAGTATGGAATTTGGAGGGTACGGTAGCCTCCATACTCTCCCTAATTGGAAGTATGATTTATTTATCTATTTAGTCTAGAGTATCGTATAATCTAACACTTTATTTCGTGCGTATCCACAATTTGAGTTTTCGTAACTTAGTATTAATAAATTAGAATGAGATCGATAATCTAAATTATTTGAGAAAATATTGTTTTTGGTTCTCTAATGTGGCTTTTGTCCGATTTTTATCCTTTAATGTGTCAGTGTCTAATTTTGATCCTTTAACTTCATATAGTGTCCAATTTTGGTCCTGCATTGTACCAATATTTAATTTTGGTCCTATAACTTTACAAAGTATATAATTTTGGTCCTCTCATTAAAATTGAGAAACATAAAAAGACACATGAACTATATACTCTTCGGTGCATGACTAAAATAAGATGTTTTATAAAGTTTCGGGATAAAAAAAATACTTTTAAAATTACAAGACCCAAAAACAGTTAGAAAATTACATTGCTGAACCAAAATTGAATTCATTTTAATAATTATAATGTTCGGTTTTTTTTTATCATGAAACTTTACAAAATGACTTATTTTAGTCATTCGACAGGTGTGAAAGTCACGTGCCTTTTTATGTTTGATAATTTCTATCGGAGGACCAAAATCGAACACTTTTTAAAGTTATAAGACCAAAATCTAACACATTATAAAGTTATAAGATCAAAATCGATCACTACCACATTAAAATACCAAAATCAAACACTACATAAAGTTAAAAGATCAAAATCGAACAGTGCCACATTAAAGGACCAAAATTGAATAGAAGCCACATTAAATGACCAAAATCGATTTTCTCTCAAATTATTTCGATCATAGTACAAGACTAATTTATTAAGCATGAATCGGAATGTATTTTTTCCATAAATAAATACGCATTGTACACGTGTTATAGCAGCAATATTTTTATCTGAACTGTCAACCTAGTCAACGCCAATACGAAATCTTATTGGCTGATACAAACCGAAACGACGTGGAGTGACATTCCAATCCCACTCTCTAAATTCAAGCGCGTTATATCCACTCGTCGTCTTGCCAACCGAATCATCAAATCAGTCACCATTACTGCCATTTTCCAAACTCATCCGTCAGAATCATCGAAAGTTGGAATTCGTTCCGTCCATTCATAGCAGTTTGCGATCGATTATGAAGGTAGGGGAAGCGCGTTGGGTGTGGGCGCTGCTACTAGTGGCGGCGGCGGTTCCAGCGGCGCGTGGATTATGGTTGGACTTGCCGAGTTCGGGGCCGAAGTGCGTCTCCGAGGAATTGCACAGCGGTGCCGTTGTTCTAGCCGATTACTACGCCTTCATCGGAGAGGACTACGATTTGAACGCTACTCGAACGCCGACCATCACCGTTAAGGTCAATTTAATCTCTTCGTCTTTCGAATAATTAATACTTATTAGAATTATACGAAAATTAAATGGAAGATTTAGGAACTGTTGTGAAGCATTTGTTGATTCAATTAGGGTTTCTGCGTGGATTAAATTTGGTTCTACAATTGAATCCAGTAACCATCTGTATCCGTGATTCTGTGAATAACAAATTTTATTTGTAAACGGTGTCGTTTTCTCCATCCCTCTTTTCTTGATTATTCTCTATGTAAAATTATTTGGTTACACTCCCTCTTGATTTGCTGCTTCCCACTTAGAGCATCTCCAACCGGTGTTAAAATGGCGTTTGCAGTAGGAAAAGAATCACCAACCGAACTGGATTCTCAACACCAAAATGGTGTTATGCAGTTTTTCTCTCTCCTTGAACTGCAAAAATGGTGTGCTACTTGTTCAGGCGACCATTTCACTTTTTAACTTCAAAAATTGCTTCTTAAGCCCCTCTATTTTATTGTTGATAAAATGAAAAACTAATATCTAATATTAATGGAAGATTGAGAAAAAATAAAAATCAAACCAAGAAGATGGAGAATGAGAAAGACGATGATGGAGTTCTTGCAAGTCCTATTTAAATTATTCATGAATATTGAGCCATTTATAGTTATTCATTAATGGCCTCTATTAATTATTAATGAATGGGCCATTTATTAATTACTATTATATAATAATTATTATTATTTTAGTTTTATGATTGTATAAAATTAACTTTTAATTTTTTGATTGTATAGATTAATTTCTTGTTATAGAAATCTATTTTTTATTTATCTATTTAGTACTTATAGTAATTTCTTTTGCACGGATTTATCTTTTTTATTGTAATTTTATTTTATCATGTTATGTAATTTTATATTATTTAATGCACAAGTAATTTATTTTTATTTATTTATTTATTTTTCAGTTACATAATAAAAAATATTTCATGTATAATTGTTTTTTGAAATTATTGTGGGTCTAATGTATAATATTGAGAAATATATAGGTATTGTTGTAAAAATAGAAAAAGTAGTATGAAATGGAATATATGAGGAATATTCTTTTTGAGGATGAATTTGAGATTGTGGGTTGGAGTGAGATTACTGTTTGATGTGACAGAAACTGGAAAATGGTGTTAAAAATAGAGTATTCGGTTGGAGATGGCCTTAGCTGCATTGAACTGACTCTACATTTGGAGGGGAAAATTAACAACGTTTAGTATACAGAATAGCTACTGAATCCTTGGAGTTTTGTCATGTCTAGCTAGTAATGATTCATATGGAAAGGAGACTAAGCTTAGTGATTCAATGAAGTTCACCAAACTTCATCCATTGCTGTATTTGTGACTGCATTTTGTAAGCCTTTCAGATCATGCGATTGCAGAGTAGGCTTCATCTCTTGTTTTATGATATCAATCGACTTATACGTAATAACAACTTTAGTATTACGGTTTTGTGCATACGGCATGTCTTGGTGCAATCAAACACTTCTTTTGCAGTAGTGAATCCTAACTCATCTCATGCATAAGTTGCATATGTTAGATTTGAAAAAAAATCATGTTTTTAATTACAACATTCAAGTCATTCATGTCTTTTGTTCATAAGTTTGTATCTTTGAACATTTGAACACGGTTTCTCTTTAGGTTACATCGCCATATGGAAACGACATCTATCATCAAGAAAAAGTCAGGCACGGCCAGTTCGCCTTCACAGCAACTGAGGCCGGTAGCTACTTAGCATGCTTTTCGCTTGATGGTGATAACCATGAAGGTAAAAAAGTGACTGTTGGTATTGACTGGAAAATAGGCATAGCTGCAAAAGATTGGGACTCTGTTGCAAGGAAGGAGAAGATTGAGGTAACTCCACCATTCCCTTTCTCACCATATCTTTACCTTATCAAACATTCTAACTATGATTTGTATATCCACTGCAGGGTCTTGAACTCGAATTGAAGAAACTCGAAGCAGCAGTTGATACTATCCGCAAAAATTTGTTCAACCTAATGAAGAGGTAATTCTTGAATCTTGATCTCATTACCTATGTGTAATCTTGTCTCTGAAGGCATTCTAGTTGGATATTCTTCATGGGATTTGTTAGTTGGACAATCTTGGGATGAATGTATTCGTGTTTGAAGAAGAAAATAGACGAAATTATTGAAACTGAAGAGTACGATGAATGTAATGGGGAACTACTTGAAACTAAACCATGCATACACTCCAGTCATTGATTGATGTTTTGTGGTTTGCAGAGGAGCCTCGATGAGGAATGTTAGCGAGATGACTAATGCTAGAGTCGCGTGGTTTAGTCTGATGGCAATCGCGGTCTGCATCGTGGCTTCGTCTATCCAGTTGCTCTATTTGAGGGTGTATTTCAGGAGGAAGAAGCTCATCTAGATAGACCTTTGAAGTAGTGGTAGTTTTTTTACTTCTTACAGAAACCAAATCATTACAAGTTTGTATACGAACCACAAGGGCTGAAGGCAAATACTACTAATTACTTTTATTGATGATATTTTAAAAGAAATAAGTTTTTTTGAATTCCTCGAGTGAAGGATTTCAGTTGGGGTTTTGGTTTACCAAGACAACAAACTTTAGACTGTTTGTTGAAACACACACACACACACACAAAACACGACCGTTTGCACATGGCACGAAGCCAAGAAGCAAACTCAAATCTTGTTTGTTTGCTTTTTATTTAATGGTTTGTGTTCTTGATATTGTAACTAATTAATTACGGAAGTCTCCGTGCAACTTTGAATTGATGCCGTGGTTGTAACTTCTAGGAGATGCATTGACCTCAATTTTCAATGCACTTAAGTATGTGTGCGAGAGTAAGCGGGTTTTATCCATTACACACTTCAGATAGCGATTGCGGATTTCTTCATTATTAGTTGAGTTATAATTATGTATAGAAAATGGATGATGGGGTTGAGAACGTGAAATATGATATTTTGAGGGTGTCAAACTATAATGTAAAAAAGGGGGTAAAATCTATAACTTTTTGAATCAGCAATTTCGGAGAGTAAAAAGAGTAAATATTTTAAAGATGTAACGTAAATTTGAATAAATACACAATTGTGATTTTTTTTTCAAAAAAGACATTAAAATGGGGATCTCGTGCTTAAGAAATTCCGAAACAATTGAAGGGCACAAAAGTAAATGGTGGTGGTCAGAATGGGTCACAGGATCTCAGCGAATTAAACGGGAGCAATAATATGGACGTACGACTTCCCAACGCTGACCCGAAAAGTCCAAAAACTCCGACTTCTGTGGGGCCCATTCCTTTGTCCAATCGGTGCCCTCTTATTACCCTATTTATCTTGTGACTCATTAACCATCAGTCTCTCCACTTTAACGGATTCCGAAAATTAAAAAAAAAAGAACAAATATATTATATATATACTAATAATTAAATTTCAAGACTTTTTCACCAGAAACAGCAGAGTAAAACATTTAGGTAAAATTAAAAGCTTTGCCCAAAATGGGAGGAAGTGTATTATTAGGGCAACTGCTGTAGTAACTATTTGCTCATAAAGAAATCCCATAACTGGAAATAATGACCAACCAATGCCGATTCATTAATCATACATGCTCTATAATTTTTCTATCCTATAGGCCTACAAGACCTTGTGGTCTAGGATAGAAGTTGTGTTTTTTATTAATTTTTTTTTTTACAAACATGTGATGTGTCATGGTTTTTAATCACCGGTCTACAACTTAAGTTGTAGACCCGGTCTAGGATAGAAAAATTCCATGCTCTATATGCATTTCGAAATTTCGACTTCCCTCATTAAATACAAATAGCGATTATGGATTTACGAAAGTCACTTTGGAGTAGACAAGGTACATTAACTGCAAATAACTAAAAAACAAATAATAATAGTGTAAAAAAATACTAGTACTCTTTCCATCTCATTAATAATGATTTTTTGACACAGAAATTAAAGAAATAGAGTAAGTAATAAAATAAGAGAAAAAAGATGAATGAGATGGTGAAAAAGTGAATAATAAAATAAGTGAAAAAATAATAAAATATAAAAAAAATGGTATTTTTTTTCTTTTGAAAATGGGTAATTTTAAATTGAACAAATTAAATAAAAAAAAGTTAATATTAATAAGACGGAGAGAGTATTAACGTATAAAGTTCTAGTAAAAGATCTAGATATGCCATTCGATTCGATATTAAACATTTTACTAAATTAACATGGTATGTCAGTAGGGAAAGCAGCATTAAGATCTGCAGTTTACAGACATAAAAAGAAGAGCTAATTATTTAAGAGGTACAACTGGTAACAATCAACAGTAAAATAATAAATCCAAAATCTGACTCTTCATTCAATTGTTAATTATTTCCTGCCATAGTGTGAAGCCACACCCAGCCATTGGATTCCCCTTACCATAATCTTTACAAAATAAATATTTCCTCCTTTTCATTTATATTTACCCATTTTCCATTTTTGTATATTCCATTTATATTGATTCATTTTAAAAGAAAGAAAAATAAATACTACATTCTCTCATATTTTATTATTTCTCTAATCTACTTTATTATCTACTCTCTTACTATATCAGTCATCTTATCTCTCTTATTTTATTACCTACTCTATTTTTTTAATTCCCATACTAAAAAGGCAAGGGACCAATATAAATAAGACGGAAGGAGTACTATATTATCCGTCCCAATAATACCATCTTATATTCCTAATCATTCGTTATAATAATACTGTCTTATTTTTCGAAAAGAAAATATAGTAATACTAAAAATCACAAAAAGTTAAGTGGGCTTACATTATTTCCACATAAAATTCAAGCTTTTTAAATGTCGGTGGCGAAAAAAATAAAAGATGGGATTATTGGAAGTTTTATATATCAATATACCCTATTTGACTATTACAACAACAAAATTACCCAACGTTATAAAAACTATCCACTATATACCCA